>JAGDQP010037969.1:2126-18378 GCA_022664845.1 Lepisma saccharinum
TATAAGAAACGAAAGTAATTTCTTTCTGTGGACCAAGAATTACGGATATGTTTGACTGCGATTCCTTCCCATATTGAACAACTGTACAAAAATAAACAAGTACTCGTTTCCTACTAAACTGTGAAATTATTGATTACATGTTGTTTACTATTACGCTTTTACATTTCTCTAAGGTCTAAGGATAATAACAGCAATAAAATATTTAATACATATGTCTGGTTTATGAAAATGCTCATATTTTCCGTTTTCATAAAATGCATCTTATGGATTTTCGCGGCACACCCTTTGAGAATCCCTGCACTATATAGGTTACGCTCTACGAAAGTTGCTGAATTTAGGGATACTTTATTCGGCTGCGGTGGATCAATTGATAGAGCGCTTATCTCTGGCGCTAGGGGTTGTCGGATCGATCCCTTCTCATGCCCTGTGGGCTTTGTGGTAGACAAACACCGTGTGCTTGGATTTTCTCGGGGTTCTCCCGTTTCCTCCCACTTTCTTCATTCCACCAATTCATCTCATCATCATCCAATCGACCTGAGTCAAAGTTGCGAAAAGGTCTTAAAAATTAAATTTAAAAAAATCTGAAGGACTTTATTTTAAGTTACGTTCTGTTACGTAACGCTATATTTTTTTTATAGAAACACAGGTTGCGTAAACAATTACTGCGTACGTTATGTTTTGGTAAAAAAAAAAGACTTTTGTAAACTTTATTTTACATGGCCCAGTCTAGTAACAATAGACTTCGACCCTTCACGATTATAGTCATGTTCGAAGTAAAAGACACCAATGCCCCTGCCGGGACTCGAACCCGGGACTTTTGAATCGTTGGCCTAACGCCTTAGACCACACGGCTACCCGGTAGGCCATTAGTTTTGATTTTATTCTAAAATTAATAGTACTTCATTATTAAAACTGACTGCTTTTTTAAAAAGTGAATTACATTATTGAAAGATAGGACCTACTCCCGTTTTAGTTTATTAACCAATCTATCTCAGGCACTCCATGCCTCAAATTTAAAATATGTCCGGGAATCCGAAAAGGAAAAGGTGGTAACCCTAGACGCACTTATCTTGCAAAAACTTCCAAAATAACCTGCAGAATTGTGATCATCTTTCGAATAGCTATCAGTCTTCGTCTGTTGTTATTTAATATATGCCGAATACCTACAAGTATGGGAATTCTACGCCTACATCTATCTTCATCCATGTTGCTTTTGGCCTTATTCACTTCGCATCAAACTACCTTGATTTCGCATTGCCCAATACTCACTCATATTACGCGCGGAGGGTTTTCAGCTGTTTCCAGACTTAAGTGACATCTGTGGTTAAAATTTTAAACACTTTTTAATTCGGATAAGTGTGCATAACGGAAGTGAATGGGGCATAGCACATGAATTTCAGTATGACCACATGTTAGAAAACAAACAATAACCCGTACAATGTTTCCAACTACCTGATAAAAATCTAAATTCCCTGTACTTGTTACTAAACAAATTTCTTTCACAGGACAAGACTACGGAACAGCAAATGTACACGCGCTTAAATTTTTAAGCTACCGCGTTTACGTCACACATAACGAAACTACAAATATATCCAGATGTTATAAACTGTGAGAATAATAATGGACACATTATCAGGCTGTGCTTTACTAACGCACTTATTATAATCGATTTCCTATCATTATGCTTTACATAACTTATACTAACCATCGATTATAAAGTTTTTAACCTTAGCTATAAGATAGTCACTAGATCTTGGTGACATGAATCTTAGGTTAGCGATTTCGTCCCAATTCCCAGCCGTAGTCACCTTTATGAGATAACAGAAACTGATATCCTAAATGCCGGGGTGGTAGTGTAGGGTCACTTGTATAACACGTCAGTAGGCTTAAAATCTAGCGGGAAACACATATATTATACATAAATTTGACGGATGGCACTGAGGAAAATTTACCAATAAAATGCCTTGGTTTGTTCAGAAACATACAAGAACTAACAAATGATAAATAAAGGCATTCGAATATAAACACAACATTTTAAATTTAGCATAATGAATTTTAATATTATATAAAAATAAGAAAATACGCGAATAAAATACAAACAATAAAGCACAATACGTATTAGGCAAACACATTTCAGTTACGCGCGCAGGAGATCTCTAGGTACTACCATTCAGATATAGGCCTACACTTTGAATGATTTTAATTTCCAATAATGCAAATGTCATCGTACGTTTCAGCGCTAAATGCCTTGGCCAAGGATTTAAACAAGTTTACTTTACCTTCAGTATCCAGATCGCTGTGAAGTTCTGTTGGAAACCCATGACAGAGGAGAGGGTGATAATTACACACTCAGTCACGAGTTTCCATCGTAGAAAGACATCCCTCGACGAGTCATGCAGTAGAAAGTTTCAAAACAAGAACCACCACAGACGGAATTGTTCCTGCGTAAACTATCGTTTAAAGACGATGATATCTAACGGCTAGGTCAGACAAAGGCTTTCGACGTTACGAGATTAGTTCCTTCGCACACGTTACTGCTCACACACGCACACAGTTATTAAATGTGACATGATTGCGATTAGCACAAATTCACTGGTTGCCAACACTTCAAATCTCGTAAACAACGAATATAACGTTTCTGGCAACAGCATGTGGTGTGAAAAGAATTACGTACAACTTGTACACCAATTAACAGTCGACGTCGTTACTTCTACACAACACAAGATGTAACGTAGTTACATTCTAAAGAGTTAAAACCACTAATTAACGGTCTAAGGAGCTCAGACACTGTTCGAACGATTTACGAAAACGTTCCACTGCCGTTTTCTTTGAGACAGATTAGTTTAGTGTCTTAGAAACTTCGAGTTTCCTATCGTTCTCAATGCTAACAAAGGCACTTCAGATGAACAAGATTTGTACGTGGTTACTCTCGCGGATTCAAAGCTTCGACTGACTTTGTGTGTCGTTCTCGACTCAGCAAAGAGAAGATATACACAAAAGGTTCTCGAAACTTTGTTACTTTTCTACGTCATGTCAACAAGGTTCAGTATGGGCTAGAGAACACATATCGAAACAACCTAAAGAACATAAATGTAAAAACGTAGAATACCGTCAGTGGGCGATATCTTTCTACGAACACACTTAATATGGTCAATACAACATTTGAGAAATAGACTTTGATAGACAGTTTTGGATGAATCAGACAAGTAACGACGAAGCTTTCCCACGCATTGCAAGAACTCACACGTAGTAAGTTACGTAGCAAAGTTGTTAACATACGCAAAAATACTGAGAAACGACGAAGTATCTCACGCTTCTAACAAAGAACGATACGCTACTGAATAATATGCGTGGTGTACAAAACGTAATAAAGTGAGAAGGGAAACCACATGTTCCACCTCCTTTCGTTTTACAAACGAATAAATCAGTATTTTGCTTTTGGCTACATGGAAATTACAATTTCGGTAACTGAATATTAGCACTACATGTATGAATTATATATATACATATATATATATATATATATATATATATATATGTACATTGTACATATATATAATTCCCTAAAACATTCATTAGGGCTCAGTCACACACATTTACACTATAGGTAGCAATTAAATCTATTACAAAATGTAATCGCGAGAATTAGCCTGTATGTATAAAACAATTGAGCCCTTCATTTTCTTCTTTCATGCGATTAGAACCGAATGCCAATATATATGATTTTTTGCACATGATTCGATAATGTACCGAACTGTGATATTATCAGAATTTTTTATTCTAAAATTATTATCTTCAGAGATAAGCGACCATCTACTTTTCCCATTGAATTACAATGGCGATTGTAACAACAATGGAAACACAAATAAATAAATATTTTATAATTTTTATATTTAAATTTAGATTGTTGTAAATAAAAATATTTATATGCAATGTTTTAAAGCAGTGTTTCCCAACCTGGGGTCCGTGACAAACATGTAAGGGGTCCACAATACTTTGTCATGTAACGAGAATTTACTTCCCGATGTTTACATCATATTATAAAGATTTCATTCTATAGAGACCATGAAAGCCAATTTAAAATTGAACTCAACAAACCCAAACCAATACAGTGAATGAAGTGAATGAACAACATTTAATGATCTGATATGAAGCGTATAGGGAAAAATGGGGGAATGTGGATGAAGGGCGATTTCTCGCAAAACGCACGTTAAAGACCAATTCCCTCATTTACTCCCGTGTTTTTCATATTCTTAAAACAGCTAAAACTTAAAACTTAATTTTTTGAGCTTTTGTATCAAAATTTTCTGAGAGGTTAGCTGTCTTTGTGTAGTACTTGTTAAGAGTACAAACCCATTTTTTAAATTAAAAAAGAACTGTACAAAGATTTCTTGGTTTGTAAACCCTGTGTAGACCGTGTACCATAATTGAAAACAAGGAAATAGTCTGAATTTCTGTTAATTGCTTTTCGATACTTTTATCGGTTTTGTCATGGAGTGGCGATTCATCCAAACCCTTTTGTTGAAGCTCAAGAGAAGTTAAAGAGAGGGACGTGCAGTTGATAACAGAAACATGAAGACCTTCAACCTCACCACCACTTACAGCCCCTTAGTTATCGCCAAAACCTCTCTTAACTCAAAAAATGTCACTGCATTGTGTAACGAGAAGGGAAGAGATCACGAACATTACATTTTGAAATAGGCTGGCTATCTCGTAGAAGAGTCCTGACTCGCTTATTCGAGGTCGTGATGAGGTGAGACTTTTTTCTGGTTGATACGAAATTAGAACCAAAACCAAAGAACTACCTAACTGATTTTTCTTTGCTTTCGGCAATTGCTTATTAGTAAGATATTTGCTCATTTCTGAATACATTAAATTCAAGGTTCCAGTTTCAATGTAAATTTACAAAAGGAAGAAGGCTACACGTTGAGCTCTCCGAATCGACAGTAAGGAATACGATTCCTTTCCCAAGCTGAACGATTTACTGTCGGCAAGTGAAACAAAACTTTCGAATGAAAAGTTGAGAACATGAAGGAGCATTTTCTTTCTTTGGGTTCTCAGCTGAGAGATTAACTTCCGGTTATCTACGAGGAAAACAATTGGATGAAGATCCTTCTTTCTAAACAATAAAAATTAGTTGTCACCAAATGAAGACCAGCTTATTGAGTTGTCCTGCGATTGCTTCTTCAAGATATATTTCCCAGTTTGTGTTTACTAGGAATGGTAGACTTTTGGATTTATCCACGGTCTTTGTATCCTGATGTTTCGAGAAAGAGAATTTCACATCTGATGTCTTTCGGGACTACTTACTTGTGTGAGTCAACATTTTCTGTACTTGTTTGTATGAAAAATAAGTACGGAAAGAGACTTGATATCCAACCAGATCTGCGCCTGAAAATATCTACTTTGAAGCCACAGATGAAAATGTTGACGGACGCAAGACTACTGTCATCACATTGAAAAATAGTAAGCAAACAAACTCAATAGTTTTTACTATTATTGCTATTAATTCGCGAATTGCTGCATTGTTAGCAAAGCGTATTAAATTGTACTTTCATGTATTGAAATTGTACGTCTTTTTTAAGCTATAGATAACGCATAAAGATCTATAATGATACTTTATGTATAATGTTTTCCTTGGTTGTAGGAGAAGGGGTCCGCAAAGAAACTACTAAGTAATCAAGGGGTCCGCAGCCTGCAAAAGGTTGTGAAACACTGTTTTAAAGCATTGTAGTATTATTCTCGGTAGTATTGGTAGTATTATTTATATTATTATTAGTATTAGTAGTAGTAGTACCCAGCAAGTCCGACGCTGAAAGTTGGGCCGACGTTTTGAAAAAAGACCGACACGGAGCCGAAGTTGGCGACCCAACCTCGGGCTGACATCATAATGCCGAAGCATCATCGGGTAGTTGTCGCTCGCCCACCTTCTGCCCGACCCCGTTCACACTGCGATAAATTTATTGTTTTAATGAACTGGATGATGTATGGTTGTAGAAAAAGAACTAATTTTTATTATAGCTTATCTTTTATTACGTGTTTTCACCTTCAGTTACTGTTGAAATTTTCTGCAGTTGACGGCGATCGGTTACAGTGTATAATGGCGCATCGCTTTATCCGCTACTCCATTTTTATTTAGAAACAGAAATATACATCTATCAATAGAAAATAAAAAATAAAGGGGATATCCCTTTAAAAAATAAAGGAATCCCCTAATAACTACATATACCTATTAAAATAGTATAAAACTATTAAAGATTGAGAGATTAACTTCAGATACAGGATTCTTATTTTAGTTTATTTTTTTCTTCTTTTTTAATTAAACAAAGCAAATATAGTTATTAAACTATAACCATCAAAAAACTTCAATATAACGCACGATCGTATTTCGCAAAGTCACTCTTTGGATGTTTTTGTTTATAAATTAGCATTTTATTTCTTAATAACATTATATACCAGTCTGCATCTGTCATTTCTTTTTCGTGTTTCAAAATATATAGAGTCTCTGTTATTAACCACATAACAAATTTACGTCTTGTTGGAGGAAAATACGATAATGAAATCGCATCATCACTTGGTCGAAAATTACCGTGTGAGGTGACAGCCTCATCACTGTGCTATAGACTTGTTTAAATTTACTCCATATATCGAAGTTATTATTACATTTAATAAGTCTATGAAATAGGGTTTCACTGACACCACATTGTTTACACATATCAGCATCAGTTATATTTTTATTTTTGAAGTTAATCCCAAATTGATCAATATTATATATCTGAACAAAAATCAGATGATGCAAGAAAGAGAGAGAGTCCTCCTTTAAGACTGCTAGATTGATACATGTTTCTTTCCAGTCTTCGCTGTTTTGACAAAATTTATTTACGTTTGGATTGGTGTATGATTTAATTTTGATAAAAATACTGGACCGAGAAATCTTCTAATTGTATCTTACCAGCTACTGCATAAGCAAAGTCTAGAATTATGGCACTGAAAATTTTCAACGGTTCCCAAATTTGTCGCACATCTATGAGCAAACTCAATTCGAGTGTGCTTTTAAAGAAAAAAAAAATACATGGCTTTTCGTAGTAACTTTTGATTTGTTGGCTTTTGTTAAGTGTCTATATGCCGTGTGTGTTTAAAGAAGTTATATGTAGCGTAGATATGCAACAATACCTGGTTGACCTAATCAAGACTTTATTCTTATCAACACATACAAACATTGCGGCTATTGGCGTCTCTTGGTTATGAATAATTATGGGCATGGTCACTAGAAAAATAAAACAGTGGAAAGAAAGTCAAATACAAGTTTTATTGGGCCTTCCCTAGACAGGGCTTTTATATTTGAGCCTTTTTTGGTTCACTTTACTTTATGGCCCACAAAATGTAAAATGTACAGGATAATTGTAACATTTCCAACCTGAGTATATAACAAAAAATTGAATCGTGTAATTATGAAATAAGAGTGAAAGGCACTAGAGACTATTTAGCTCTTTGCGCGTTGGTGCAAGCACATTCAGAGTGTTTTAATCGCAAAGTACATCGTGTATAATGAAAAAGAAAACATCGACCCTGACTTTTAACTAACCCCTTTTCGCCCGCTCGAGATAGTTTCCGTGTTTTTTTGTAGCAAATAACAAAATACGTGTCATTGATAATACGAAGTGTCATAAATATTTCTCTGAATGTTTATTATGTGTTGATCAATTTGAGTGTGTATTTAACGAAATGATAAGGAGATAGCTTTTCGAAGCACCTTTCGGATTGCTGGTTGTCACTAGGTATTTTAGCGACACAAGTTTCTGTGATAATTATTTGCAAAGGAATAGGTGGTTCAATGTCTGGCGGAAGCTGCAGGCCATAACGTATTATTTTCCTTTTTTTAAATTATATTTCGCTGTGGGCACTAGATCCGCAAAAGGATGAACTTTTGGTATACTAATTCTCTACTACTTTTGCCATCTGATGGCTGTTCAATTACTCTGTTGTTATCTCTATACCTATGTTGCTGAGTCGTTGCATAGACTTGATGATGTTAATTCCTCCGAATTTCACAATCTAAGTGCATCCATGCAATGCGAGCGGCCAGTATGTGTACTCGCGCACGTCTTTAAGAGACTTTCGCTGCTCTCACATCTCGATGAAGCTTGTATAGGACGGGAGAGGATTCATGTACAGACGCAAAGTAATGTAAATACAGCGAAGACGGGTTAATTAAAGTCAGGTTAGATCAAGTCCATTGCAACTTGCCACCATATTAACGGACACTCCCTAATCCCATACCTTAGGAAGTACTTTTCGCTAATGTAAGTAGTTCCCTCTTCTATGCCACCCTTTCTGCTTTATAGTACATTCATTCGAATCGGCACTCTTTTCATTTTCCAATGCTCACGAACTCCACATTCCTTTAACCATATGATTTCTTCTGCGAATTTTACCTTTTAGTTGAATCATCTACGGAGCATAATCCTTTATTTAAATAATATCAGAATTATCATTACTACGAATAATGTTTTTCTTCCATATAATGTAATTTCAGTGTCGCTCAGAGGAATATAAGAACACTACACAAACGAGAGAGGAAAAATTGTGTGCATACATTGTATGTACAGCATATTCTCTCAGAGATAAATATATCAGTTCACTGATTTATGGTATACTGACAGGTTATTTACTAACTTATATTATTGTATTTTACATGCCGTTTGGTAGTTTGTGTAGTGCAAGAACAATCAAGCCTGACCACTAACTCGCCTTTACCGCTCTGCACTATTATGTGTTTCGTAAAGAGTACCTGTTGTACCCGCCTTTGTGCTAGCCCTACAATTGTATACATAAGTGAAAGCGGTTAGTACTTAAAAAGAACAATCGAACTTGACCACTAACCAACCTTCGTTCACTCGGCCTTACTATATTTTTCGTAAACAGAACCCGTAAAAACTGAAGTGTAGTAATAATTTTCACAGTATAGTTATATATATATAAGTGGTCTAGCGTAGATAGTGGAAAAACATCTGTAAAATAGGTTTATAGTCTAGAGATTTAAGTTGTGAGGTAAGGGTGGGGTGAAGAAAAATTGTTATGAATATATATTTAATAACAATAATAACCACTGGCGTAATAGACTAAGCCTGCTCCAACGCCATCTGTCCGCGTTTGGTGCAACTGTTTCCACCTGAGTGACGGCTGTGTGGTCAGCATGCGCGCACCTAATCACGAACAGGCGTATCAGGGGCTTTCTAGACCGAGTGTGGCCGTCCCGTCTTTATTCACGTGATTCCCCAGTTTGCCTCACGACGATGGTTGGACGCCGAAAAGTGAAACTCCAGCCGGGAATTGAACCCGGGACCACGTGGACATGAGTCCAACGCTCTAACCGCTAGACTGTGGAGCCCCTGAATATATATTTAACATTATGAAATCATGCCTGGCTTTCATTTGCACTATCTGCACGAAGTTTTGCTCTGCATATAAATAAACCCTAAATTATAGCAGATTGTCATGTACTGTAAAGAATTGTTTTATTCCATCTTACGATATCAATGTTAAGCCCGTGTTAAATTCTGTATGTTAAGTACTTCCGTTGATGTGGAATTCCTGAAAGCCAATTTTTCACGAACGTAAAACTCGCGTTATCCACGAAGCAGTGACTGTGATTTTATCTAAGATAGTTCCAGTTCACAGACTACTCGAAACATGTCACCGTTTACTATTAGCAATCAATTGGAAAACAGGATTCGCTCCCGTTGGGGGTTTCCGACGTAAAATCAAAACATGCGGGCCGGATACGTGAGTGCAGTTTAAAGCAAATGGTAGTACGTTAATAAAATTTCAAGTTCAGTCAAATGCAAAACTGTGATGGTGGCATCAGGGAGCGTCGGTTAGAACATTTCCCGCGCTGCAAGGTACCAGTGCAACGTTGCCACATCACAGCCCAAACGTCACCAGCAGCAGCAGCAGCAGCAGCATCCAGACGGCAACTTCAACTAAGGCCAGTAAGTATTTATCTGGCTCGTCCTTTATTTTTCCTTTACATATCCAAAACAATTGCGAGAAATGAGTGAGGCACAACGCCTTATGCGTCAACGCGCCGCGTACAAAGGTAAAATTACACGTATACAGACATTTATAAAAGAATTTGATGAAAGCCAACAAAACGTGGAAGACATTAAGGCACGGGTAGAGAACCTGAGCAGTGTGTGGGCGAAGCTACAAGAAATACAGGATGCCATTGAAACCGAGGAAGAGGATGACGCAGACAACGCCAGAGTAGAAATTGAAAACTTGTATTTCGGTGTCAAGGCACACTTACAAACACTTCTATCAAAACAAGAACATAAGAGTCAGTCTTCAAATAACGACACATCCAGGGTTACTACACATACACAAATAAAGCTGCCCTCAATTCAAATTCCAAATTTCGATGGGGATTACAAGCAGTGGCTTCCTTATGAGGACACACTCAAGGCGCCCATAATAATAACGACATTGCCATTATTCAAAATCTTCAGTATTTGAGATCATCGTTGAAGGAGAAGCGTTAAAACTCATTCAAAACTTGCCGATCACAGAAGCAAACTACAGGGTAGCATGGCAATTGCTGTCGGACAGGCATTCAAATAAAACACTGATAGCTGCATCATACATTCATGAAATCTTAAATATTCGGCAGGTGCAAAGGAAAACGCAGTCGAGCTAAGGGAGTTTGTAAACACCGCGTCAAGCAACATGAACGCATTGCAAGCAATGAAAACAGATGCCCAACTAGTAGATATGATAATCATTCAACACTTCGTGTCGCGGTTAGACAATTGCAGCAGAAGGGCATGGGAGTTACGTAAGATTGAAGCAGACTTTCCTACGCTTGCCGAATTTCTCTCATTTTTTAAAAAAAGGTGCCAAGGGTTGGAAACAATGAATACAAAAACACAAGTGAAGTTAAAGGGGTTAAAGCGCAACCAACATAAATGAAGGTCGGTAAAGGTAGCCATACAAGGTCGTATATGTCTACAGTTTCTCGTGCATGCCCATTTTGCAAAGAAGTTCATCCCTTATTTGCATGCCGGTCCTTTATCATGGCAAGTAATAAACAAAGGGTTGAATGTGTGCGAAAAAATAACCTCTGTATGAATTGCCTGCGGGAAAATCACCGAGCAAGCGAATGCAATTCAAGTTCATGTAAAAAATGTGGCAAGAAGCATAACACGTTGTTGAATTATAATAAACAATCAAGCATCTCCTCCGCAGGAGAGAAGAAGGGGGATGATAACGCAAGAAGCAACGCGGCGATTGGAGGCCATGGTTAGCAAGAAAATGCTCAAGGATCGTATTGCACGCTCAAAGGGTTGCATACTTCGCAGGTGCTACCCTGTCTACGGCCCTCGTAAAGATTAGGGACAGAAACGGACAATGGGTAACGTGTCGATGTCTCCTGGACAGTGAATCCTAGAGCCATTTCATTTCGTAAGCGGTAGTACAGCGGCTGCAGCTAAGGAAGTCATATACCTATCCAGGGCATAAACAACGCAGTGTCGGAGGCGCTGTTTTGTGTTGATATCTCAGTACAGTCAGTGGTGACACTACATCAAATAGATATCAGTTGCTCAGTGTTGCCACGCATTACGGGTAATTTGCCTGCAGAAACTGTGGACTGCAGGGATTGGAACATTCCTAAGGACATAGCACCGGTGGATCCTGCCTTCAACGTTCCAGGGAAAATCGATTTGTTGTTGGGTGCAGAAACATTCTTCAAAATACTCAAGGCCGAACGGAAGCTGCTACGGGAAGAACTTCCAATACTACAAGACACACAGCTAGGTTTTGTCATAGCAGACGGCATACCATCAGAATGCAGCCAGAGGAGTCCAGTGACGTCACTCTTTACCAGGACAGAAGACAATCTTCATGATCAGCTTCATCATTTTTGGGAGATAGAATAGGTGTTTACCACTCCAAGGACGTCCGAAGAGCTGTTCTGTGAGAAACATTTCAGGGAAACCTTTGAGAGAGATGCAACAGGCCAATTTGTGGTTCGTCTACCATTACGTGAAGACCGAAGTGCATTAGGGGATTCCTTCCAGCGAGCAACAGTTAGATTGAGCCAACTGGAGCGGAAGCTAGAGCGTCAACCGAGGTTACGGACAGAGTATAGAAATTTCTTGGATGAGTACGAACAGGATGAGTGGGTCACATGAAAGCAGTTCAGAAACCACCGCCAGAAGAGGAGACCAAAGGATTAGCCTTTTACCACCCGCATCACGCAGTGTTCAAAACCAGTAGCACCACGACGAAGGTCCGCGTGGAGTTCGATGCATCTGCCAAGTCAACTAGTGGCAAGCCATTTAATAATCTTCTCATGGTTGGTCCCGCGTTGCAGCAAGATCTGTTTCCCATCATGTTTATATTCCGTACCCACCAGGTAGTGTTCACGGCAGACATCGAGAAGATGTACCGCGCTATAGGACTTCATCCGGATGACACTCCCTTCCAGCGTATTCTCTGGCGTGATTCGCCTAACGAACCGATTCAAACATACGAACTACAAACCGTGACATATGGCATGGTGTCTTCATTATTTCTAGCCTCCCGATGTTTGCAGCAGCTCGCAGAAGAAGAATCACATTTGTTCCCTCAGGTATCAAAAGTATTACGTGAAGATTTCTTCATGGACGAACTTGCGAGCGGCGCCAGCGACGCAGAAGAAGACCTAAGATTATAAGCCGAACTCATCTCCTTGCTTCAAATTGAAGGATTTAATTTACGAAAATGGTGCTCTAATAGCGCAGCTTTGCTGGAAACCATTCTTCCAATAAATCGAGAAGCTGATTTTCCAGTCCAGTTTCAAGATGCAGATTGCGTCAACACGTAGGTCTGTCATGGTATCCAGTCAAGGACAAATTCTTCATTAAACATAGACCACCAGACATGATTGAAGGTTCAAGTTGCATCACTAAGCGCCAGGTAGCGTCTGTAATCGCAACCATCTTTGACCCACTGGGTTTGATAAGCCCAGTAGTAATCACATCCAAGTGTTTTTTGCAAATGTTGTGGTTAGAGTCAATCACATGGGATGATGAATTACCTACGGAACTTTTCGCAAGAAGGCAACATTTGTAACAGCAGTTAACATACATTAAGGATATTCAAGCAGATCGTTCCGTTTTAGTGAAAGGAGAACCAACCAATATTGAAATACACGGTTTCGAGGACGCCTATGAAACAGCTTACGGAGCGTGTATCTATGTGCGTTCAATCAATCAAATGGTCTGAAAAGGACGCAACTGCTTTGTGCGAAATCAAGAGCAGCTCCATTAAAAAAATCACATTAGCGCATCTAGAATTGTTGGTGCTGGCAAGTTTACTCCAGAAAATTCTACCTGTGTTACGTCTTAAGATAGGTAAGGTTTATTTGCGGTCTGATTCTGAAATTGTGCTTGCTTGGTTGTCGTCACCGCCCACAAGATGGAAGACGTTCGTTTAGAGTCGAGCCGGTTGTTATACGGGACCGAAGACTGGTGTGAGGGGCCGCAATGGTTGTCACGATTCAATTGTTCATGGCCTTCCTCAGCAAGGAAATCGAACATTCAAGACATTCCCGAATCAAGGGAGCAGACAATTGTGGCATTGACTACGCAAGAACCGCCAGATGACGCCATCAGCAAATTCTCCGTATTATCAAGGCTAATACGAGTGATACCTTATTGTCACAGATTTATGCATAACGCAAGAAGAAGAGGCGAGTGCAAGACAGGCAGCTTAACGACTGACGAATTACGCAATTCACTACAGCTCTGTTTCAAATTAGTATAACAAAGGAAATATAAGCAGGAAATCCAGGATATCATTTCAGGAAGACAAGTTTCATCACGTAGATCTCAGGACTTTGTGCCCTATAATGAACTCGAACCTAGTGCTGAGAGTAGGGAGGCGTTTGGAAAACAGTAACCTTACATAAAAAGTCAAGCATCCAGTCATTCTTCCTCCAAACACACATTTGGCAACACTTATTGTTGAAAATGAACTTAAGGTGCACCTACACGCTGGTTTTCAATTATTAGTAGCATCTCCACGCCAACGATATTGGATTCCTAAATGTCGTCAATTAGCAAAGAAAATTATTCATCAGTGTGTGACATGCTCTCGTCTCAAGCCATCATCTCTAACGCAACAGATGGGACAATTACCCTTTCACAGAGTCCAGCCTGCACAAGCCTTTTTGAACTCTGAAGTAGACTATGTATGACCCCTTAACGTCAAATTAGGCTTCATTAGAAGCATATCTATCCGAAAATGCTATGTAGCTCTATTTGTTTGTCTGGCTACCAAGGCTATTTATCTGGAGACTGTCAGTGATCTCATCGCCGAATCATTTATTGCAGCAATAAAGAGATTCATTTCAAGAAGAGGTAAATGTGTAAACATCTACAGTGATAATGGCACAACATTCGTGGGTGCAAATAATGCCATTAAGAATCTATACAAGGCGTTACGTGAGGCTACATTTCGCATGAAGGTGGAGGAGTTCACTTCCTCGGAAGGAATACAATGGCATTTTATCCCAGTTCAGTCTTCACACTTCGGAGGTTTGTGGGAAGCTGCAGTGAAATCTATGAAACACCATCTCGTCAGAACTACAAGAGGCGCGTATTTGACATTTGAAGAACTCTGTACGTTCTTAGCGCAGATTGAGGCGTGTCTGAACTCCCGGTCTATCACAAAACTTAGCGACGACCCAAATGATACAAGCATTTTAAACCCTGGTCATTTCCTCATAGGCCGACCCCTCACCTCTATCCCTGAGCCAGATTTAATTGACCTCCCCAACAACAGGCTAGACCACTGGCAGGTTATACAAAAACGTTCGCCACTCATTTGGCATCGTTGGTCCAAGGAATACCTAAATGGCCTCCAGCAAAGATACAAGTGGTATTTTCTAAAGACCAATATAAATCCAGGTACTGTTGTGTTGCTCAAGGAAGTAAACCTTCCCCCCTTGTCTTGGCGTTTAGCTGTTATTGAAGAAGTGCGCGCGGGGAAGGACTCGTTGGTGAGAGTCGTTACTGTACGAACTGCTAGCGGCGTGTATAAAAGTGCAGTGGCTAAACTGGTTCCATTACCTGTCCCAGACTCTTCCCATACGTGACAATTATTGGTGCAAGTGTTCTATTGTTTGTTGGTCGCTTAAAACGACCAAGAGTGGGAAGTATGTTGGAAGTTTTCTTCCAAAACTTTGTTGTTTTTCTTTACCCACAGATGGAATTGAAATGCTACTCTACAAATGGTGGTAGATTTGGTCTTTCACACCAAGAAAGACTCCCGTTGGGAGGAGAGGGAAAAAGGAGGTCTTCCGAAGATAGAAGGGTTTGTGAGTGACAGCAGTGAGTGAAGGAGAAGCAAGTGCGTTGGTGTTGTTACGAGTGCTGACAAATAGCATTACAAATGTACACATAAACAATGTGGGCAATCGTTATTTTTTATCATTGGCGAGAACAATCACTAGGATCACACATTGATCCACACGTAATAATAATACAGTTCCATACTAGATACAATCGGGAGAAGAACAATGTTCTTTTGTGTATTTAGTGTTCAACAAAAAAAAATATAGCCATTATATTTAATCGATCTGATTATTTCGTACCTCATTATTAACAAGTGATATTCAATATATCTTTCCTTATTTATGTAAAGGATTTAATTCTGTCATTAAATAGCATTATTCAAGCACTCGTGTACCCGTGGATGTGTACCCCTATGTAATCTACAGTCTATTGAATTTAAATTGTGGTCCTCCGATGCATCTTTGTTCAGACACGACCCAACAGCAGCTTAGGACTGTATTGCCGAAATGTAATAAATGAATCTTCTTAAAGTGGTCATATGTATGTACTATCATGGCCAAAATAATGTTCACATGATTTTGTTATACATGATTTTTCTCTAAGCCTACAAGATAGGCCACCCAACTAACGTTGAGTTGGCGGTGTGTGATTCTGAGAGAGTGTGAGTGAGCGAGCAAGAGTGGGAATTTTCTTTTCTTTAACAGAAAACATTATCATATGTCCTGGGTTCTGGAAAGATATTTATGATTTCTTGTAGTATGTAGCAAACAATGAAAAACCTTAAGCAAGTAGCATTTCAAACACCAAAAGGAAACCTAACACTATTTGTAGTTTAGGTGGGCCACTAGTTGAAGTTTACTGAAAAGAGTAATTTCAATTGTTCAGTAGAAAAGATCCTTACCGAACATGGAGAA
>JAGDQP010037970.1:7286-18377 GCA_022664845.1 Lepisma saccharinum
ATATATACATACATATATATAAATATTCAATAGATACAAATAAAAGAATAAACCTTTGTGCATCATATGGAGAATATCTTAGATAAATTAAGATCTTTCTCTTTCTAGAAAATAACTTTGGAGAGTTGGTTTCGTCTTCGGGAGGTCCTCGGTTCGGTACCAGCGGCTTACTGTACTGACTTAGGATTTCCCAGTGTTTTCCTCAGCCACACCAGGCATGTACCGGGATGGCACCTTCAATTTAGGACCTGGCCGACTCCCTACCGCAATTTACAAAACCTTATGTTGGAGTGATCCATAGGTGCCTAAAAGCTATAAATAAGATGCAAACCCAACGAATAACTAACAAAGCTGTCGTTCTGTTAATCGGCATATGGCTTCTTAATGCCGTGTTGATGGATCGACATGGAGACCGAGATGGATCCAGTGGCCGTAGCTCAGTTGCTATAGCGTTGGCTTAGCAATCGAAAGGTTCTAGTACGGCCATCTATCCTGACTGAGGTAGTACCCATGGTAGAAGGAAGACAAGGTAAGTCCATCAGCGGACGCGCTAGCGACCAAGACTGCGCATGACGTCAGCTTCTACACACAGGCTCTCACGCAGAAGACCCATCCATCCGCTTGTTGCTGCTTGGAGTTCAACGTTTAAAATAGTTGAGATGACACTCATAGCATAAATAATGTTGTTTAGATATATTTTCCTCAACTGTGAATATCTTATTACTACAATTTATTTCGTGTATTCTGCTTTGTATTGTCTGTTGTGCGTTCTTTTTAAAGTTGTTTCCCCATTTGACCTAAGCCTGTGCGTAAGTTTGTAAATCATCTTACTTCACCTAGATTTTCAAGTCTACAATTCTCTCTCTCTTCTGTACCCGCAAATTCCTTTCTTTTCTATGAATGTCCGTATCATGTGGAACAGCATCCTTCATCAATTTCCTTCTTTTCTTTGGAGAATAATTCATAATCTTTTCTTGCTTGCTTTTGTATTCGGTCTCTTCGTCGAAATGCAGAGAACAAGTGACAGCAAAAATGTAAACGAAAGCTACCGACTTTATCGCAATATTTTAAATAATTATGAAAATCTTTCTAATATAAATTAAGAAAATCAAGGATACAATAATTTTGAAAAAGAATAGACAGACAAACAAAGCGATATAAAATTTAAATGTACATCACTTCACATGTTACATTCTTTAACAAACTTGTTTATGACATCTAAATTGAGTAGGTTACGCATGGTCGTTAGGAGTGAATAGAATTTCTGCTCTCCGTAATAATAATAATATAATTTATTAATGCCCTTTAGGCATCTGTGGCTCAGGACGGGTGGGGCAGGGATTGAAAAAGTGTTGGCCAGGGCCTAATTTAAAGGTACAATCACGGCATTTGCCTGATATGACAGGAAAACCCCTGGAAAAAACTCAGTTCGCCGTGCAGTTCAAATCCGCGTACCTCCCCACTGCCGCTCCCCGCCTCCCAAGTCCGCGAAGCTACCGCCTGGACCACGGCATCTGAGTCAATAATAATATGAACTTGTTATTTACTAGGCAAAACAAGAAGGCGCAAATCAAGCAATAGGGATCCTCGATTCTGAAAATACAAACAACATTATAAAGACCATACATACCAAGAGGTGCGCTTTCATGAAAATTACAGCTTTATGTCATTCTTACTCGAGCTACTAATGGAGGGAGTTAATATATTTTATATCAATTTGAACAAACGTACTAACAATGATTTGTAACTTAAAAGCCTATAATTACCCCAAATTCAATACTTACTGTCCATGAATGCATTAACTAAGAGCTTTTTAAATTTTATTAGTGGCATTTTCAGGGTAGAAAGTTCTCAAAAAGTGTGGATGGGCATTTGAGAATAGGCCTAAATGAAATTGTCGTTGAATTAGTTTGAAATAGGCCACAATTTTAGTGCATAACATGTCCACTTAAGCTTATTTAATGAGAATTAAAAGTGAAGTGGTTGTGGAAATTGCGCACAAAATGATCTAAAACGAACTGTAGGTAATGCGAACTTCGGTAAATACGAAGTAAGTGTGTACAGAATGTGCACAAAATGAACAACAAGCATGTAAGAGAACACATTGAGCACACTAAAAGATCATAATTTGTCAGTAGATTTCTTATAAAGTTCAAACGGATTCACATTAAGATCAGCTTTGGTGAAGTATTTGTGTGCTTTAGGGTCAACTAAGATTTTCAGTGCGGGTTCAATTTCCACCGAGGTCCATTAGACGAAGTGGTTTGGAACCCACTTCACCGAAAACTGTAGGTCTTGTCTTTAGAAACTCACCAGCTCGTTTTGGATATTAGCAACAATTCTATTAATTCGTTCCTTGATAAGTCTAAGTCATTAAGGATGCTGACTGAACACAAAACTGATAGATTCGAGAACTTCTATCATGTCTTTGAAAAGAACCAATGCTATATTTTTTTCATAATCTATTATTTTAAAACAAGGGATTCCATGTAAAATAATGACAACTTTCTTGAAAATCAAAATAATTATTTTCCTTTTCCTTGCTTCTTTTTCGACGCACATGGAATACAATTAAACGACAAGAAAATATTTAACTCGCCATTCTTTGGATTAACTTTATCTTTCCTCTTGAAATCAGCTATCCATTATCTCTATATATCATCTTGTTTGGGAAATGAATGGAACTTCAGTTTGTTCACCATTTTTCCCGTTTCTTGAGTTTATTTGACTTAGTGTCAAAACGCCCTTCACGGAAGAGCAGATCTTATCAGTTCACAAATACCCTGCAGATGCGTGCCAAAACGCCCTTTCACTTTTTCAATCTAGGAGCCTGACTGGAACTCCCAGGGATATGGAGAAGATGAAATTAATTATTTTACTTCACATCCCATCCCAACTATATTCCTAAGCGGTTCCTATATTCCTTTTCCCTGTTATGGATTTCATTGTTGCGGAGAGCAACTAGTCACAGAAGTTCTACTGTGATGTATACGCTACTGTCATATTTGCGGGATGCACTACTCTAATCTTGCCCTACGCCTCTCATCTTGCCCTTGTAGCGTACAGTAGATCTTCTTCAAAGATCTTTGGGGCGCATGTTAACTCCTCCCTGGCTCGCTTGTTACAATTGACTCTGAATTTCAGAACCTCTACCTTCTCCATGTCAGCAATATATTTATGTGGATTAGCTGATGAAATAACATCTCCTTCACCTAAGGTCACGCTACCTCTTTATGCATTGTCCTTTCTATACTTCTTGACGCACACCCAGTATTTTGATCCATTCTTTCTTTCCGTGTTTAGGTTGTACCTATGTCCAACTAACAAAAGCAATCTCTTCCCTTGTTGCTTTCGACGTACCCACTGATTCCATATCAGGCAAAACCACGTTCTGAAACGAAACGAATGTGATTTGAACTGTTTGGCTTTTCGAGACAGGACAGTTAAAATGTACTACGACTTATAAAGGTTATATATATATATATATATATATATATATATATATATATATATATATAAAGGCTGAGAAACTTGGACATTCAATGTGCAAACGACTCAAAAATTGAGTCACACAAAGAACAGTGGAGAGATGCATGCTAGAAATAACCAGGAGGGACAGGAAGACATAACCAAGAGGGACAGGAATTTATGGATTCGCGCACAAACGAAGGTACAGGATATAATCAAGACTGCGAAGAAGATGAAGTGTATGGAGATGGCCGGTCAAATAAGAAGACGAACAGATGGATGGTGGACGACAAGTGTACTACAGTGGATTCCAAGAGAAAAGAAACGACCGAGACGACGTCCAAATGTAAGATGGGTAGATGAAATCAAGCGTTTTCAGGAGCTACATGGATTAGGATAGCAGCAGACCGAGATATGTGGAAAGAAAAGGGGAAGACCTTCATCCAGCAGTGGATAGAAAACGGCTGAATATGAGGATGATGATGATGATCGCGTATAAAGAAACACATTACTTACCAACGTGAAATATGAGACCTCGCACACATTTTGTCGATGCGAATAATATAAAGCCTCAACACAATTTTACAGCCCAGATAAACCCCAACCATGTTTGCGTTGTTGCTTAACAATCACGAACCACTGGCCGTCTGGAAAGGTGAAAGGGCGTTTTGGCACGCATCTACAGGGTATTTCTGAACTGATAAGATCTGCTCTTCCGCGTAGGGCGTTTTGGCACTAAAAACAGTGAATTCCCCAAGCAGGGCGTTTAGGCACAGGGCGTTTTGGGACGACACCGTTTATTTTACAAATATACGCCGCGCACGACGGCATGTTTGTGGAAGTTTACAACGCAATAAATACAAGTTCTATTTACACTATTCACAGTACATAAAACATTTTACAAACATATATAAACGCATACAAACACACAACAGTATAATACCTAATAATATGTGTTTTTCAGAACTTTTTAACACCAAAAAAGAACAAATTAACAAGCTCAAGTGACAAGCAAAATAATCTTTCCTTGCAGACATCAGTGACTCCTGTGTCGAAGGTGACGTCACGAGAAAAGAGAAAGCTGCTCGCGGACTTACCTTGTCTTCCTTCTACCATGGGTAGTACCGGGTCATTTTCCTCACGACACGAATAAACTAATGTTTATAATAATCCGGAGATACAATAAATACACACACACATAATGACAGAGAGTGTGTCTAGGAGAAGGAATTAGTAAGAAAGAAAGAGAAAAGAGGAATTGACGAAGTCATGGAAAGAGAGAGAAGGATAGATAAAGATCAATGAAAACAGCGAAACTAGATTGATCTATGATTAGCCTAAAAAGAAACGCAAACACACGGTTTACTTTCTGATTCCAGCTAGTGATGCTCCAGCCCAAGAAGAATCTCTGATTGAGTTGTGCAAATAGTTGAAGCTATCATTTTAGTCGCAAAGAAAGCGCTGATTGGGCATCGACACGGGCCGTACGATTGAAAGGTCAAGACGACCACACATTCCGCTTTTATAAATCTATGCAACACATGTTACAGTTGTTCTGTGTTAAAGAAGTACAAGAAAACTGGACGCTTCAGGTCAATGACTACTTCGTATTTGCACTGTTAACACACAGATACTTTATTTTGCATTTTCCAACCAATATTCGTTAATCGTCGTCGTCTTCTTTTTCTACAGGGACGTTCCTACCAAAGGGAATTCGGCTAGCTGCTTCCACATTTATTATTATTCGACGTTTACGAACAGAAGTGTCTATTCGATTGTTCAATTTTACCTTGTAAAAATATCTTTGGTAAGAACAGGTTTCGAACCTGTGTTACTTACTATCAATACTCAGAAGTCTTACATCGTTCCACTGGATTACTGTTCTCAGCTGAAGCTATATCTCCAGAAATATCATTACTACTTTCAGCGGTCGGTTTCTCAAAATTTTTGGAACAATACTATTAGTCTCTACACTATTAATATCTATTCGCTTCACAAGTTCCTGTTTCTCAAACTTACACTTGTAAAATACTAAGTACAAGTCCACGGACTAGTATCACAATGTGACTAGTATTACTACTGATTTTGTTTCTCGAAATAACAGTGTAGTCGTCTACACTCGTAACACACAGATAAATGTCCGCAAGTATCTGCAGACTTGTAGCGTACGTAGATGGATCGTTAGAAGCCAAGATTTACTTTTTACAGAGAAAGTATAATTGATAAGAGAGATTGGAAATGAAATTGCGTGCATAAATTTTTCAAATGCACTCTATTTTTTTAAAAAAATATTAATATTGTGCGGTTCAACATCATTCTAAAAATGCAATGTCTTTCCACCATAAATGTTCATCCGATAACTGTGATGCTTTAGTCAATCCAAAACGCACTTACTTAAAATTTATTATTATTATAGTCTAAATAAAATTTGTTAGTATTTTTTTCTGAGTTCAATATTGTGTACCATTTTCAAGTAATTTTGATACTACAAAATTTTTAGGAGAATTTCTTGAGGACCTAAAATCTAAAATCTGAAATCAAACCATTAATAATTTCTAGTACATGACATTTCTGGAATAGAATAATTGTTTTCGGTTAACTTGAATCTGAAATTATTTGTAATCAGTTACTAAACATTATATTCAAAGTACACGTCTGAAATATTTAACTGTAGCATACCTTGATTAGCGCAAAAAGGCACGTAGGTATTAATTTGTTTCTAAATACACAGTTCATTATCTTATTTCAAGTAATCTTGTATCAAAAGGTAACTTTTCATTTAAATTCTAAAACGATTCCAACTTTACTTAATTTTTCAACATAAAAATGTCTTAGTTGTGTTGCCTCACTTTTAATATAATATTCTTTTTCTTGTGTTGCTTCTAAACAGAATAAAGAGAAGACAATTGGTCTATATTTATTTTTAGAAGTAGAGCAGAAAGTTGTTTTTTGTTTTGTCTAACTTTGGTTGGCTTGCAATTTAGATATGTAATTCTTGATGACTAACCTAAGTTGGTTCATCTTTTCGTTTATCATCTTGCGAATACGATTTTACTTCACTATACTTTTTGAGTTAAAAAGCATTCCCCAAGTAGCACATCCACGTCGGCTGATAATGGCATATTGCATTTTACGACATCGATCTATATCGTTCAACGCCATGGGTCTCATATTGGATGGCAAACATCTTGGCCAATATCGGTCAATCATATCGATCATCGACATTGCTTAATATCGGGTATAGGCATCGCTCAATATCGGTCATTGACATTGTGAACATAATGTAATTCTGATTTTTTACTATTCTTTGAAAGAAATGCCCCTTTTTTATATAGGACCACCAACATAGACAAACCACCATGAAATAATAAAACACGTTAGAAATTGTAAAAAGAAATATAGTACTTGTAAAGAATACTATTTTTCTGTAGCTAAAGTTACATCACTTCGCTGTGCTAATGAATTGTAAAATTTGTCGACCACTGCTAATTTGTAAAATAATGTTATTTTCGATGTTGCGTTCGTGCAAAAATTTGTAGTTCCACTTCATTGTCATCGTTTCAAATCTCTTCTGCTTTCAACATTTTTTGCCAAGAAGTTAAGAATTTCTTTTAAGGCCTTTAGGCAACTATGGCTCAGGTCGTATGGATGATGGGATGAATTGGTGGAATGAAGGAAGTGGGAGAAAACGGGAGTACCCCGATAAAACCCACGCACACGGTGTTTGTCCACCACAAAACCCACATGACATGAGCAGAGAACGATCCGACGACCCCTTGCACCAGAGGTGAGTGCTCTACTAACTGAGCCACCGTGGAAGAAGTTAAGAGTGCAATGGCCTTGATTACAATGAAACAGCTTCAATTGAAGGAAATTTTGTAAAACATATGTAAAGAAATCAAACTTTAACTTGTCCTCCTACTAAGAGGAACCTCTCTTAACAACCACATACCCTGGAGAAAATACGTTATTTTCTACCGTACAAACGAAACAAAAGTGTAAAATGTTCCCCGGTTCTGGCGGTGTACGATAACAAACATAATAAATATTACTATATATCTTGTTGGTTTGTCTATGTACTTACAGTGATAAAACTATCCTTGGAAAAAGCACTAACATTTTATTTGTCTATATCCTTCCCGTGAAAAGATGTGTTATTTCTACACTTTAACATGCTTCACCAAACAAAGCTGGCAGCGTGCTGACAACAACTGAAGTTTCATATTTTATCACCAGAGGGATATAGCATCGCTTGAACAATCGTCGTTTTACACATACGGACCGATATTGATCAACATAGATATAGGTAAGCGAAATCGATTGATATGGTTCCATGGCGGGTGCTTTATTTTCTTAATTTTAATTTATTCATTATGAGCAGAATATTTTGTAGAAAATCGACTTATTCTTTGCACAATACTTACTATAGTTTTAGAAAATAGGTAAATTGGTGATACCGATAATCGATGTCGATCCCACATCGATGGACGTGAGCTCAAGCAGGCCGCTCTCTCGCCCACATTAACGATGTGGGGCGATATGGGTCCCATGAGCGGCCAACGTGCATGTGCTACTGGGGTCATCAATTTACGAAGATATACATTTTGCACTAATTAGTCCTGCAAATCAAGGCCCGCACCAGTCCCGACCGACACTTGCGACTCCTATATCATTAACTCACCAGCTCACTGGTTGGCCCGGTGGTCACCGTATTGGAAAGCTCAAAGAAAGGTTCCGGGATTGAACCCGGAAGTCGCTACTTTTACGTTTTTTTTTCAAGAAAATTAACTTATTTCTTTAATGTACACTCGGTCAATCAAAATGTGAACGCACTCTTTAGCAGCTCTGAAAATGTTTAAGTCCAGAAATTCAGCTATATGGCAACCTCGCAACAACATGAGTGACCACTGGGCGGGCGGGTTTTAATACAATGAGTGTATTAGTGCAGTTTTTAAAGTATTTGTGAAGAAAATAATGTTTGTATATCTAGTCATGATGTAGTGAAAAATATGTGAATAAAATTAATTACAACTATTCTTTTGTTATTATTGGCCGTAAAATAAATTACAATACAGCGATGTTGCTATGTCTGTAATCATTAGCGATTAAGTTTTGCTCATTCCCACTTGGGACGTTAAATACTGTTTTTGAAACTTTTAACAAATTGTATAACAAGGTTTTCATATGTATAGAATCTAACAAAGTAGTTGTCAATAGAAGATTAACTCATAAATGCACGAAACACTGTAACTGAAACAAAAATCGGTATTATATAACTTTACTTTGCTTTAATTTCAGTAAGAGCTGAGCTTGAAGCTTATTTACCTGATGTCTTCGTGGACGTGCGTGCTTCATCGCGTCAATTTTATTTCCCTTTTCGTCCATAAAGCTGGCGACGCGAGTTCGAATCCCGAAGTTTGCTCTTCTTTTCTCACAAAGCTCCGTCATCTTTGTTCGCATTGCATGGACGTATTAGTTCTATTCATGAAGGCTTAACCATTACAAGGTTTAGTCTAATAATTATATTAAAAGTTTTAAACATGTCAATAGTTCTAATAGTCATATCAAAGTGTTTAGAAAAGAACAGATTAATCCAGGTCATATACGCTAACGTCAAACTTGAGGTCAGTGACTCTCTATCTGATTTACTGTAATTTAATCACTTGCATGAATTCTTAAAATGCAGAAGGCTAACCAAATGAAAAGGGTTTTCCAATTTTAAACACCAAATTAGAAACTTTAAATGTTTCATTCTAAACGATAGCTTTGCAATTTGTTAATAAATTAACTAAATCCGCCCATGTGCACAAGGTGTTTGTCCCCCACAAAGCGCACATGGTGTGAGCAGGGATCGATCCAGCGCAGTGTTTCTCAACCTTTTTCATGCCGCGATCCCCTTGTAAGGAGCCTTCTACCAGTTGACCCCCAGAAGCAATTTTCTTGTTTGTAATAAGCGAATTTATTTAATGCTGTATTAATAGTCTCTTGAACGGTTCAACACCCACCCACATACACACGCACACATACACACACACACATACACACACACATATATATATATATATATATGACCGGAAAACCGGGACAGGACCGGGAAACCGGGACTGTCCCACCAAAAGGCTTCTGCCACTAACTGGGAGGAGACCCCTTAATTCCTCTTGCTAAGGATTAAGGGAACCGACCGGGATAGACGCCTAATGTCCAATCCATACGTTCACGTCGTGGGGCCTGTTAGTACCAAAGCAACTGCTTGGCGAACGAACATGGATGGGCTGCTCACCAACCCGCATTAGCTGACAGCGTGGTGAGTCAAATGTCAGCACCCCTCCTTTCTTTACACATGATGGTACAAGTAAGGAAACAGCCTCGGAGGACCTTATTGCCCGGATGACCGAATGCAGCTGGCAACGGCAGCGGTCAAGCCTGCAGGAAGCCAGAGGGTCAAAATGCCCGGGTTTGGACTGTAGACTGCCAGGATAACCACACGGCAATTCGAACGGACTTCTACGTGGCGACCCTGAACTGTAAGTCACTTGCAGAAGAAGACAAATGAGAAGAATTGCAGAACGAACTTAAGAGGATTAAGTGGGACATCATAGGACTATCAGAAGTGTGGAGGAAGAATGAAGAACAGTTGGAACTATCGTCGGGGCACACGTTCTACTTTAAAGGAACAGAAAATGGAAAACCGACAGGCGTTGCCTTTATAATTAATAAGGACCTGAAGTCACGGATTACAGAAACTGAAGGAATTTTAGATAGAATCGCAAGGGTAGTAATAAAGATAAACAAGAGATACAGTATGGAAATTATACAAGTGTATGCTCCAACAACCTCACACCCGGAGGAGGAAGTCGAAGACCTATACAAGGAGATCCAGAAGATTTTGGATAGCAGCAAATCGCATTACAAAATTGTAATGGGAGGTTTCAATGCGAAAGTAGGAGCCAAGCAGAGCAGTGACACTAAAGTGGGAAACTTTTAATTTGTCAAAAGAAACAAGAGAGGAGAGAAGTTAGTGGAATTCTCAGAAGCCAACAGACAGTTCATTTCCAATACATTTTTCAAGAAACCGCCCTAGAGGAAGTGGACATGGAAAGGAACAAATCGGACCAAAAACGAAATAGACTACGTTCTATCGAATAACAGGCAAATTCTGCAAGACGTGTCTGTTCTGAACAGTTTCCAAATCTCGAGTGTTCATAGGATGGTAAGATGTAAGCTGAAACTAAATACTAGGCTTCAGAGCAAGAAGCTTATCAGAAGAAAACCGCCAGTTTTAGATCTGGAAAATCTTGGAAAACACAGACAAACATTCGAGATAGAACTAAGCAAGAGATTCAGTGCCTTGGAAGAGTTAAAGGATAAAGAAGACATCGATAGCAGAAACAAAATATTAACTGAAATAATAAGAGAAACAACCAAGGAAATAGCAGGCACCAGAAAAAAAGATAACAAACTGTTAGAAGAAACTAAACTCTTGATGAAGAAAAGAAGAGAAATGAAAGAAGGGGAAAATTGCATAAAGAGGATTGAGTACATAGAACTAAATAAAACCTTAAGGAAGAAAATAAGAGAAGATGTACGAAGAAATAACGAAAATCTTGTTAGAAATACAATCGA
>JAGDQP010037971.1:0-18377 GCA_022664845.1 Lepisma saccharinum
TTTCGAATACGACTTTACCTTGTCAGCTATTAGTCACTCGTTAGTACAGCTTTAGTCGCTTCAAAAAACGTCTCTGAATACGGCTGGAAATGTTTAAAAGAACAAGGACTTGTATACTGTATCGCTTGCAAAAGAATATGTTGATACACGTGCAATAAATCTGAAACTTCTCACTACTTTCGACACACTATTGTAAAATGGGGCTTGAAGAGAAAGATGCAGCAACAACACAAGTAGATAGCTACTTTACTCTTGTTCATTTTCCCTGTGTATTTGAGCTTTCCTGGTCGTTGGAGTATGGCAAGTGTTTAGCGATATTGTTTGTTAATAAAGACAACGGGGGGGAGGGGGGTAGCGAGCGTCCAGGTTGCCTCAATCTAAGTATTGAACAAGTGGCGTAGGACAGACGTTATACAGTTTTTTCGAAGGTGGATTGGCGTGCGTCAATTTGCACTGCCAGGTGCGAGTTTGCTTTGTATAAAGTTTATGTAATGTCTTCGAAAGATTCTTCGATTCTGCATAATTTTCTTCGAAAGAAAATTATGCAAAGCACCACGCCATGCTTTACACCGGCTTAATTGTTTGTTTCATATTAACATTCTAAATGAGCTGGAAAGCTTCTAAGGACAGAACCTACAGTTCTTGGTAAAGTGGGCTCCGAACTACTCCTACCAAGAAGTATTCAAATATGCGAATATATGATATATAGTATGCCAGAAGTTTTCGAATAGCCGGAGTTCTAGTTATGACGTACTTTCACTGGCACGTGTATAATTGGTATTCAGCCTCATCAGGACTGGCTTAATTTCCATATCCTCACCCTTAGATCCTCAACGTCATTAATATTCAATTTTGTCCTCGCTTTCATGCAACCTTAACTTTAACGATGTAGATCATCCCCGCCATCGTGGTATGACCCTTCCATTGATTTACACGGGAATTATTTTACTCATTTTATACCTCTCGGAAGTAGAATATTTAAGTTCTGCTTTCACAGAATTTATCTTGGTTATTTTGACCCGAGTATAGTTTTGGTTTATGAAGTCTCTTCAAATATATAAGTATAATGTATTATTAATAGTTTGCTATATAAATCACAATATGTTAACGGGAAATTATACAGTTCGTGTGTAAAATATTGCATTTCTATAAAATAGCATGAGTAAAAGAGAGCATGACGATAAACTGGGCGAAAACAGAAGTTAAAAGTATGCTCCTGAAAGACATAAGACAAGTAAAACAATTCCCATGTAAATCAATGGATACCAAGATGGCGGGGGTGATCTACACCGTTAAGTGTGAAATTCAGCCTCAACCTCAGAAAGGTTGAATCAGAAAGTAAACCGTGTGTTTGCGTTTGTTGTTTAGGATAATAATAAATCAATCTAGTTTCAAGGTTTTCATTGATCTTTCTCTATCCTTCTCTTTCTTTCGATGACTTCGTCAATTCCTTTTTTTCTCTTTCTCTCTTACTCCTTCCTTCTCCTACACACACTCTCTGTCTTTATGTAAGTGAGTGTGTTTATTCTATTTTTTCAGATTATTATAAACATTAGTTTATTCGTGTCGTGAGGAAAATAGCCTGGCATCACCTCAGTAAGGATAAAGGAAACCTATCGATTGCTAAGCCAACGCTATAGCAACTGAGCTACGGCCATTCGATCCATCTCGATCTCCACGTCGATCCACCCACACGGCGCTAAAAAGCAATATGCCGATTAACAGAGCGACAGGTTTATATATTATCGTTGGGTTTACATCTTATTTATAGCTTTTTGGCACCGATGGATCACTCCGAGTTAAGGTTTTGTGTTTTGGGGGGTCTGCCAGATCGTAAATTGAAGGTATCATCCCGGTATATGCCTGGTGTGGCTGAGGAAAACACTGGGTAAACCTAAGTCAGGACAGTCGTCCGCTGGAACTGAACCGAGGATCTCCCGAATACGAAACCAACGCTCTACAAAGTAAGATGTGGTGGCTGTTTGGAACAAAACATACTCATATCTACGTTTATCATACGCACACACACACACAAATATTTTTCTGGAAAGACAAAGATCTTAATTTATCTCAGATATTCTCCATATGATGCTCAATGATTCATTCTTTTATCTGTATCTGTTGATCATATATGTATACACATAAATCACAGCCATATTCAATCCACTAGTGGATGAGGCCTCTCCCCGAATATATATTATGTGAGTGAGTGTGTAGATAGATAGATAGATAGATAGAGAGAGAGAGAGAGACAGAGAGAGAGAGACAGAGAGAAAGAGAGAGAGAGACAGAAAGAGATAGAAGTTATATTTACTATAACTTATAACTTGGCACATAACATATTTTGTGTATTTTGCAACTAACATGTTCTTTGTAAATGATAAACGTAAATAACAACATATTATCAAAAATTATAAAACATAAATATCGTTCCCCATTTTTAAGTACTGATAGAAATATGTTTTCTCTTGTCTTTAGTGCATGACATTAGTGTTCTATGGAATATTCGATTCATTAAGAAATACCTAGTAACCATAGGTTTCAACGTTCTTTTTCGTTTATCCATGTTCGGTAAGAATCTTTTCTACTGGACAATTTAAATTACACTTTTCAGTAAATTTGAACCAGTGGTTCACCTAATGTAAAAATTGTATTACGTTTCCTCTTTTGTTTTTTTAAATGGGACTCTTAAGTTTTTTCATTATTTGCTACATACTACAAGAGATCATAAATAGTTTTTTCAGAACCCAAGACATGTGATAATGTTTTCTGTTAAAGAAAAGAAAATTCCAACCCTTGCTCGCTCACTCACACTCTCTCAGAATCACACACCGCCCACTCTACGTTAGTTGGGTGGCCTATCTTGTAGGCTTAGAGAAAAATCATGTATAACAAAGTCATGTGAACATAATTTTGGCCATGATAGTACATTAATTGTCTTGTCTGCAGATAGAAACAAACTTACTTTTAAAAACTTAAAAGATGCATTAATATTGTGAGGTACAAGAGCTTATTTTTCTCCATCCTCTCGTAAAAGATAGTGGTATGTAACCTAAAGTATACAATTATCTCTGTACCTATTATTTGTACTAATAACTTATTCTGTAAATAATTATAGCAAACCTTTTTGACCCTTTCTGTCCTCCCCTTTTTTTTTGTATTATTTCAGCAACTTTTCCCTTCTTTTATTTCTATGAAAATTACCCCTGGTAATAATCTTTGTAGAGTTAAGAAACTTGTTTGTAGAGTTTAGAAACTTAATAAGTTGTGGTTCAAGACGGGTCGAATTAATTGCTCACTTTGAAATGGGCCAGTTTTTATTAAAGTTAAATTTAGAAACTACACCGTTATATTTTGCGTCAGGGGTTTTGTCAGAAATTAGAAATAGGGTTGCAAGACGCCTTTCTTGTGCAAAATATTTACGCATGAAGGAGGGTGTAACGTCAGGTGCTAAGGAGGTACCTGGAGAAATTTCTCCTTTGAGATAGTCAACGTAATTTATATTTTATCGAATGTACCGACAACTGCAGTCTGAGAACGTCAAATGCCGCACAAATTACGTCTCTAGGTGAGCACGTTTCTGAAAGTCTGACACATATAGGGCGAAGTTCGAATCCGTGAAAATCTACACAGTACCTCAGTTAAGTTTAGACTGGTTGTAGTGAAATTTCACTCCTTTTGTACGCATGTCTGTCTAGTACATCCTCTTGATTCAATACGTTTCCCTCACTATAAAGACTGGTTTTCTGGAGACGGATTAAGTCGTGTTCAGTAATTTCTGTTTCTGCTTTGTGAATAATTATGGTTCAGTGATCATCTGTGTGACCACAAAAACGAAACGTGGTATTAAATTGAGTTCTAGGGATTGGGATATTTACTAGATTATGTTGAGAACAGCCTGTAAAGAACACGGAAGGAAGGTAAACCCAGCAGAAATGACGGTGAAGAAGAAAATGAGAAAATTTGGAACAAACGAAACCACAACCAACCTCAAAATTGGAATAGAAAAAGTAGAACAGGTACCGGTATCCAGTTCCAAGTATATGATAAATATCGAAAATAATGAAATGAAAAGTGAAAAAGAAATCAATATGGTACCAATGCTGAAAGAGGGATTATAAGACAAAGACATTTTCTTTGGAGTGATGGATAAAGAGTTTAGGAGAGCACTCTGCTGACTAAAAGACTGTGTATATTGGTTGTGTTGTTCAGAATACACTACAACAACCCTGTCTGTTTAAGACTTCAAATGGGAGGAAGTAATGATCATTTACTAACTACGCAAATTCTAAGCCCGAGTTAAAATGACTCATCCACGAATACTGCAAGAACAAAGACCATTTACTTATTTTGTGAAATAATTGAATCTTCTAAATAAATTATGGCTTTTCTGAACACACAGGGGCAAAATTATGTTACATGTACCACACATAGAGTAATTGAAGCTATTACTTTACTGTTTATTAACAAATAATATTTGAAGAATAATGAGGTTATAGTGCAACACTGCAGGCATTTCATCAGCCATCTCTGAATGGCATCATGAAAAATAACGACGGTGAGACTCTGTATCGAAATTGTATTGAAGCAAAGCATCAGAACTAAGTTTAAGATTGAAGAAGTGTTACTTACAAAACGGTAGTGAAGCAACAACAAATCTACGCTTCAAGCTTCTAACCTAGTTCCTGGTAGTCATTGAGTATGATCACGTGGTACTCTCTGAAACCACACCCATGAATTTTGCCCATCTGTTCAAGATATATTTTGGACTGTTGTGCGGCGATACTATGATGATGGGCTTCTCTACTCAGGATCAAAGGTATGTAAGGAATTGGTTATAACAGCTCGTACGATTTGGATAAACTTTGTGGCAGTTTGCAACTCTGCCGTCTGTTTTTGAGACGAGACGTGTGGCCGCTTGACTCCCGGTAAAAGAATTTTTATGACAGCACCCTTCTTTCCTGCAGAGGCTTGGGAAAGAGGGGCTGAAAGAAAGAAGAAAAAGGGGGTCAAGCGGGAGAAAAAGCGAAGGAAGACAGAGTTTTTGTGAGGTAACGATCATGGACAGACGTTTGCTGTTTTGGTGTTTGATGCAGAAGGAAGTAGTAAGTGGAAAATTGTGAATTGTGACAATTTTAGTAGTGAGAAACAGAAACTGGAGCATATTCAAGGACGTCCCAACAGTGCTCGAAATTATAGACTTGGGCAATTTGGAGCGACATTCGTTGACCCCAGAATAAAGTGTGTGGCGCTTTGCGGGACCGAGCTGCCCGTTCAGAGACGTTTCTTGGAACGAGATAGACAATCGCGGCGGGTTTCACGTGCCGACCACCAACGCGCATACTTGTGGAGCCAGGTAAACTAGTATCCTAATTCACGAGGAGGCATAGCAGTGGTCTTGTTTATATATATATATATATAAAATAAAACGCTGTCATAATGAATTTCCGGTAAACAAGAGAAATTTGGGCGAATGACGAAATTATAATAATATTCAATCCATTAAAAACTTTATCATATTTAATTCTTGTTTTCATTAAAAATTCTTATGTTTCACTTGTGGGACATATCCAATGTTACTGCATATCTGTACGACAAGTAATATGGTACTAATGATAGCTCATCCTTCTAGACCAAAGGGACCGAGACTAGTAGTCTCTAACCAATAAAATAACACCATCGATCTTGGATCGAAGTCTTGCATCAGGTCATTATATGGTTTCAACATGGCTAAAACGGGCAAAAAATGGTTTAGATAATACCTTTCTTTATATGTTGTCATCAACTGATCATGGAGTTTGAGTACCCACATCATTGGTATTTTTCATGCTCAATTCTGCATACAGTATGAAATGGAAGTGTTCCAAACTGCTACACGTTAAAGACCGATAGGCCTAATACATTTTAAGAATCATATCGTGCACCATGTCCACAATTTCTTGAGTTACTGTTGTCCTTGAGTCCTGTTGGTCTTTCCTCATTTTGCGTGCTTCTGTTCACCTTTCTAAAGTCTGCAAGCTAGGACTAGGTAACGTCTTAGTCGTTGAACGTTATTTGTGTTAGTTCATCTCAACTTTTTAGTTCACATGTTTTTGTTGAAGACGTACTTGACGACGACGGCTTTCTTTTCAGACTTTAGGAAACTCAGTGTTTTCTCCACCTTGTTGACTTTAATTCTGCAAAATAAAATAAACATGTTAGTAATTCAATAATATTTGACACAGTTCATTAGAAAAGTTCATTGTATATTAAACTAAATAACATAACTCCATTTTCTGTCTTTAAGGTCGAAAACTTAACACAAACTCTTGTATAAATTAGGCGTAATTTTAATTTAAATTAAGAAAACGATTTTAATGAACTATTTTGCGGCCATCATAAAATGCTGTAAAATATCTACTTTGCTATAGAACACATTGATTTTAATATAGAATATTTATCTTGTGAAGTTTAGGGTTTCTCAAGTATGTTTTTCACTTTTAATATTTTGTTGAAAATATTCCCACTTGCTACTTGATTGAGCTAAAAGCAAATTGCATTTGTTTATGGCCTTTATGACTCAGAGCAGGATAGTGTACGGAGAAGCGTACCGGACGGAGTCGGCCAAGGCCTAAGTTTAAGGTACCATCCCAGTATTTACCTGCTGTGACTGAGGAAAGCCTTGGAAAAAAATATTCAAGTTGCTCGGCATGTACCCAAGATCTCCTGAATGCGAAGTCAATGTCTTCAGAACTGAATTATGACCGTTCGGTAAGCTAACCCCGAATTAGATGTACGTACACTTAATGCACAATATGAAGTTTTACTGCAGTTATTATATTTTAGTTTCGTTTGTTGGTCAATATTTCTTAAAGTATTTCTTTCACGGTTTCAAGTCAAGTTCTCATGTTGGGTGTAACACGTAGATGTGTATGCAGCTGGAAAATTTAATCCAATGACCTTTTGTTCATGTGTCTGGAGATAGTTTATTTAGCGCACCAATGGTTATGCTAATGACACCGCAAACTTATCCAGATTCCACTTGAAATCATCTGCAGCCTACACAATCCCTGATGTGTTGTTCAAGTACGAAAATATTTAAGTGGAGTAAATTGCCTGTTATAACCTTTCCTTGTAAGAAGAGAAGAACGAAAAGAAAAGCTAAAGTGGTGTCATACGGTATCTCGTCCACACACTCTCAGATGTTTTATAAGACATAATAAATTACATTGGCTTTGGTGTGTTCGTTTAAAGGTCTCTGACGCACGTGTGTGTGAGTGTGTGAGCTTCGAGAGTGGGTGGGTAGCCTACGTGAATGGAAAGGTTAGCTTTCAGAAGTGAGAAAAAGGAATAAAAAATAATGGTACTTTCTTTCTTCTAGTATAAAACTCAGGATGGAAAAATTTGTCCCTCAAGGAAGCTACACCACTTTGAATTTGATTGATAGGGCCACATTCAAAAAGAAAGAATGGCTATTGTACCATGAACGATCATAAAGAATTGGCGGGAAGAAGAAGAAGCTTTAAAATTTATTGTCAGAGAACAGTATTGGAGCACTTGCATAAAAAGGAAAAGTAAAAATGGTTGAAAAGAAAGGAAAAGAAAGGACATTGATCACAAAATAAAAGATAGAATAGCGGAAAGTAGAGGTAACCTAGAAACACACAATGCATGACGGTCAGTGACAACATTTTCGGAAACAAACTATAAAAAAGACAGTTATACTCGTGAACAGCACCAACAAGAAGACTGAGAAAAAAAGAGGTGCAATAATAGAGAAAACGTTTTCACACGATGAAAAAGTAACAATAAGAGCCATCAATGAAACGAAACAACTTGTAGTCAATAGCTACTTCCAAATACCCAACACTTAAACGAAACTAGTTTTATATTTTTGTGATTCATTTTTTCCCGTGCAGCTGATGATATATGATGACTGATGGAGATAGATTGACCCACTATCTCTTTCACCCGTTACCGTAGGATATTAACACTCTCCCCAAGAACGCGAAGAATAACCCCCAAAAAGTTTCAGTAACTAGTACTAGCGTGTGGAATCTATAGTTTCATATCCCGGGAAAGTACAGAAGTATGTTTAAGTACCCGTAGAATAATGGTTCTAGTAACGGACTACGAATCGCAAGGTTCTTGACTCGAATCCCTAAGGAGAGATACACACATTACAAATTGTATACCTGAAGACGAGAGTTGTAGAAGTAGGAATATAGATACACAGGGTGTAACAGTACGGAAATTCGGACGTGTTTCACAGCTGTAGGCTTCCGAAAGCGTAGGAAAACGAACTTGAGACCTTCATGTTTCCAGTACCAATAACAGAGCTGATGCTGGCTGGTATCATCAAAGACATTAAATCTGTTCTATTAAAAAGAACGTATATTTCAAAATTGTGCAGTGGGTGCCCAAGTGTCTCCCCAAAGGAAACAAAGGATTTTCAGAAATTCTCTGAAGATAGGTCAAAATAAACATGAATAAAACAACTTCCAGTACGAGTGGAAGAAACATGCATAATCACCGCTATACAATCGGGCAATGACATTCTAGTTCACTGATAACAAAGAAATTCAAATGTTGGTTCAATATGTTTTCTCACTCCTCTTTATTACGTAACCAGGAATATTTTTACTAAATCGTTTGGCATGTGAAATCCATTGGAGATATTGACTTCCTGCAAACGGATTATTGTTACCTGCTAGAAAGTAGCCCCATTCATGCACATGTTGACTCACCTTTAGTTTCGAGAATTTCTGGACATCCCCCCCCCCCTTATTCATTTTGGGGAATCCCCTTGCGTAACCATTGCACCGTTTTTGGATACAATAGATTTAAAGTCTTTGGCGGACGATGAAATTCAGTATCGGCTCTGTTGTTAGTTATATTGTAAATATGAAGTTCTAAAGTTAATTTTTCCACGCTTTGGGCACCCTGTAACTTCGAAACGGGGCGGAATTTCCACTCCGGGTCATTAAGACTGTTTTTCTTCATCTCCTGTGTACTATCATCCCTCAAAGTTTGTCGGTCTAATTCTGTTACACCCTGTATAAACATGAAGACAATGAACAAAGCTCAACTAAACTACCTTATGAAATACCAATAAACAGAAGCCATTGCCACTAACCTTCGTCAAGAAGAATACTTATGTCAAAAAAAAACTTTAATAAAAAATATTTTGAAAGTAAAATCTCAGTTCAAAAATTAGATGACCATTATCTCATTTATTGTTATTATTATTATTTTCAGTTATAAGATAGGTGATATAAACCTTGCAGCTATGATTGGCATATTCTTTTTTGGTTAGTAGAAGCAAATACCCAGTAATAATTTTTAGCATACAACAAGTTTTCATTACTCTTAAGGATTTTTGTTAGACTTTTCAACAAACTTACGTAACATTTCATTATCTCGCACAAAAAAAAAAAAACTAAAAATAATTTAGCTATTATATTTCTGCTGAAATCTGAGGTCAGACTATCTTTCTGTTTTAATGAAATCAAGCGATATTCAAGATACCCAACACCAAGATGGCTGCAATAAAAAATATAGTTCATAGGGTCCCAATATTCTTTAATGTTGTTTTCTGTTCGTTTAAGCGTTTCACAAATAAACTGATTCTTTCTGACTTGAAACGCACTGGTATTATGAATCAGATTTTTTACCACCGTGCTTGACGCATATTTCCTAATGTCCACTATTCCTCTGCTAATCATAAAAGGTCTCTGAGGTGTGGGTGGGTTTACCTGTCAGTTAGTCAGATTGTCAAATTCATTAAAAAATGTCCGAAGATTGCAGTTTTTAAATTCGATAAGTTACGCAATTTGGCAACAGGTAAGCAATGTTCTACATTGCAAGGTATACTGTTTACCGCACGTATTTTGAACTCAAGAAAAAACATCATCGGTCATTTACTATAAATCTGAATGTACTTTATTAGTTCAATATAAATAACATCCTTACACATCCCATGTAGTTATGAAAATCCTACTACAGGAGAAATTGAATGTTTTGTTTTTAAGATATTCTCATATGCTGCCTCATTGCACCACCTTGTATCAATTTTTTTACATTTAAACGTTTGTGATTTGTTAAAATGGAAAAATAGATATTGCAGAAAGTTATGCGAGTATACAATTATCAAGGTTTTGAAAGTAATTACTTAGAGCTTAAACACACGGAACTATTTTGGCTAGGTTTGTCGTAATGTATAACATATTAATAATTTTATGTATTAACATGCCGGAGTAATTGACATTAAATTTAGGAAAAGATTACTCAGAAATATCTAACATTCTATTGAAATACAGCATCTTTCCTTGTCACATCAGAAAGAAAGTTAGAAGCTGATTAGACAATGATTGGCAGAAAATTTATGAATAAATTGATTAATGACTTGCAGTTCTAAGAAAGAGAGAAAGATTTGGTTGAATGAATGTGAGGTTGATATAAAGAAACATGTCAGACGAATTCTGGGAAGGACATTAAAAAGAGATAATATAAGGAAAGAAATGAAAGACAGGAAGACTGAGAAAGATATTGTTCTTTCCTACCCTGGTGGAAACGAAGAAGATTATCAGAGACCTGTCCCTCCGTTATTCTCTCCTGAATTCTCCTTCTGTCAATGCATCTCAGCACCTCATTCTTTCACTCTCTCTGTCTAATTCATTCTCACGACTTCTCTCAGTTTCGTATCTTTTTTCCTTCGGTTTCACCCTGTCAATATTGTTGTCGATCCAGATTTAGATTCATCCGTCCACCCATCCTCTTCTTCTCGGTGTCTGTTTCAACTTCTCTCTCTCTCTCTTTCTCTGCTATCTCATTTCTTTTTCCCCTCTTATGTGTGCGTTTTTCTCCTTCTTCAAGTAATACTTCTCACTTCTTTCTCTCCTTCCAATAGATAAAAAAGCATATTGCCTCAGCGAGAAGTTATAGGTGCGTTAGGGGGCCTGTAGAAGGGCTCGGGGTGTGGAAGGGCTCTTGGTGAGAGAGGTAAAGGAGTTAAATTCTCTTAGCTTTGAAATATTTGCAAAAACGATTAAATACCATCGTGACAAAGACCAATTACTGAATTGACAAGTTTCGTAGAACGAGGTGTCAGGCACAGGGATATAGTGCAGCTAAGGGAATTTCCAAGCCAAAAACAAAACGAAAAAGAAATACTTGAGAGATAGATAAGCTCATTTGGAAGAACAAGATTCATGTGTTTTTATCGTAAATAGATAGTTAGAATCATAGTCACCCATTTTACATTTGCTTCGGGATGAGGGCCTCTTTTACTTTTCCCCACCGTTCTTGGTTAGTTGCTGTTCTCATCCATGTATTGATGATTCCTAAAGAACGTTTAATTTCACTATCAATTCTTTATTTGGTCTTCTTCTAGGTCACTTCTTTTATCTGGAAATCCAATTTAGAACATTTGCCGTTTATGTTCCATCTGTTTGTGTAGGTATGGAAGCAACTTAGCTGCGTTTCATATTCCTCGCAATCTTCATGACATGTTTTTTACATTTTGTTTAAGATCATCTCCATGCATTTTTCTTCTTGATCTTCTTTGTTATTTCTAGCATGCATTTCGCCATTGCTCTATCTGTAATTCACCAAGCTAAATGTTTAGTCTTGTGCACATTCAATGTTCCCCGTAGGGCTGATTTGCAAACACGCTTGCGTTGCTTGCTTTGCTTGCGATTTAGGTGAATAGCCAATTGAAACACATGTTACACCACGTAATAAGACTACACAACGAGACACCACGTGTTTCGATTGGCTATTTACCCAAATCGCAAGCAACTCAAGCTTTCATGAAAATGAGCCCTTACGCTTCCCACACATACAGGTTACGAACTTGCTTCTAACCCGTTGATAACGAAGCTAAGGGAACCTCATAATCCGCTCAGTCATCCCGTCCGTCCGTGTCAAGAAAATAAATCTCAGGAATTACAAGGTGTAGAGAGGTGTTGTTAGAAAAGTATTGTCTAGACCAGAGCAGAGCCGCCGGAATCGCTGGATTGGAGCAGTGGTTCATGTTGCCAACACTTCTTTTAAAATAAATTGTCCAAAATGATTCCATTCTCTTAGACCTATCTGCGTCAAATTTGACACAAACATTGTTCTACACAATAGAAAATAATGTTAGTGTCCACATCTTCAAGCATCTCACTGGCCAGTGTTGCCAGCCTATATTTTCTATATAATTCAATTTTTCGATTACCTCAATTATAGTGTTGCCCACGAGTTGAGATACGGCTGTCTCATTCAGAAACTGCCTCGTCTCGAAAAGATATATATTGTATCTTACGACAGGTTTGTCTCGTCTTGTTTTCCATAGACATTTCTCTGTCTCGTCTCGTCTCGTCGAAAATACTATTCAATTATGTTAAACGTGCAGCACCAAACTGAGCATAAATATTATTCGGCACAATAGAAACATACTGAGGGTGTTCCCGTCCTGAAGCACTTAGTTTTCTATGTTGTTCACGCATATCCAGAGAATATATCTCATGAACCACAAGGTGAAGAGATGCGGGTGAGGTGAGGTGTAGTTGGAAAGGTTTTTGCTAGACTAGTTTGAGCGGTCGAAACAGTCTTGATTGGTGTAGTGGGTCACAGTTGCTGATTATTTTTAAATTCATTATTCAAATTACTTCCATTCCGTTAGATATATCTGCACTTAAATTGGTAGAAACATTATTAAAAATAACAACAAAAATTCTGTGAGGTGACCGTCCCGAACACTACAATCACACATAGCATGCAAACTTATAACAAGCTTAATTTTCAATTGATTTTCTCTTGTTTATTTACGATATGACAAGCTTGCACAAACTTGTCAGGTGCCAACTAGTAAGTATATTTCATGCTCGATTTAAGCTTGGAGACTTACCATGGTAACATGATGCAAGCTTTTACTCTTCACATAACAAGCTTGCAACAAATCTGAATCAAGCTTACGCTGCTATTGGGGTCAGTGTCGCCAATCTACCTCATGAGAATAATGTTAGTGGGTCAACCTTGGGTCTTTAGCGGCAAAATCCACGCCGACGTTGGCATGTAACGTCGGTCCAACGATCGTATGTTGCACAAAACCTGACTTTCTGCCGACCAGATGGACCGAGGTCAAGCCACTAAATCGCAACCTTCCACCAACCAAATCCCAAACAAAAACAGCACGTTTTTCAGGTGGCCAAAATAGAAAATTGACAGTGGTTATTGTATATTGTGTACATACTTGGTTGAAATTTATCCATTGCCTTTATGATGATATTTTAATTAGTTTGTAAAATTTTCACTTTTCTGCAGTGGAATTTGAACCTGTAAATTGCTGCTTTGTAGCTCGTTATACTAACCACTAAGCTGTCTAATCATAGTGACTTAGGCATTTTCATAGTGCCTAATATTCCTCTTTGCGAAGGCTATTTCTATTCCTCTAATGTTACGAAGGCAGTTTCTTAAGTAAAGGCAAGCGTATAGGCTGAATTCGATACTGGGATCGCTGATCGGAACGTGCGTTAGAGCTATGAATGCTGCTTCGTTGATTTTTCTCACCCATGTGCCTCGTCTAGTAATTGACAAACGGCAGTGCTGTAAAATGACATTGCTTTCAGAGTTACTCGAAATGAGCGGTGTCTAGCAGCCGGACAACGTGCAGCACGTTGCCATGATGCGTCTAGTTGAGCATAACCTCTGATCCAACGATGGCTCACTACTAATAACCTGCCAGGTCGGCATCCAAATTAAATCCATACGTTTGGGCGACTCCGTTTTACCACTCAAACCCGACTTACTGGACGCCACTGCCCAGCCCCCTTCGAGTCACCTCTTTGACGACTGAAGTCAAAAATACAGACGTAGGCCTTCCAGCATGTGCAGGCATTTTACTCATTGGATATTTTCTACAATTGTGTTTTTCAAGTTGCTTCTATTACATTAGATGTAGCAGCACCAAACTTTGCATAAACATTATTTAATACAACAGAAAATATACTGTGGGTTTTCCCATCTCTAAATACTCCTCTTGTTAGAGTTGCAAAGATATTTTATAAAAATGAATTATTTTGTGCCTAAAATGTTATCAAGGGACCGGAGCCTTCTGATGGTTAGTAGAACCATAGCGCAAACTTGTTTAAAATACAGTTTGTCCTTCCAAACCAGCTTCATATCATTTAATATTTCCTACTTATTTTCTCTGTCATCTTGACATTACATGATTTTAGGTCCCACAGAAAAACACACTTATCAACTACGCCAGTCTTTTCTTTGTAATCTTACATTATCAGTACGTTGGTTGTACGTACATTTACGTTTTACTATTTTCAAAATCTGGTTACTAAATTCTTCTATTTTGGTTTCTATTTCTGAATTTGAAGCCAAGAGTATTATGTTATCAGCGAACCATAGGGAACTAAGATATTCGCCATAAAGGAGTACTGAGCATAAGGGTCGTTTTCTGCCTCTCAACCGATTTTAATGAAATTTTGCACGTAATATCTTGATAATATTAGAGTTCCAATAATCCAAACCCTATGCCCATACCACTTCCGATTATCATGGAAAGCGCCTCCAAAAATGACCACTTCCGGATTCTAATTTTTATAGTGTTGTTTAAAATAAATTCTGATATCCCCAGAATGGCTTAAGCTATCAAATCCCAATTTTGCATGGAAAGTCCTGATATAATGAGTATGTTACAGTGTAAACCAAAAGACTATATCTTTAACCGTTTTGGAGATAAAAATTTGTTTTCTTATGTAAATGTTCAATTTTACTTATAAAAAAATGCGCCTTTCCCCGGAAACTTTGAGTTGTTCAACCATCAGTCCCTACTAGTTACAAAACGATACTTCGCTCAAGTAAACTTTATGTCATGTAGAAGAATATATTCAAAAATCATTTTGTAACCGAAGGGGGCTGATGGTTAGAAGAAACATTATATTCTCTAAAGTTGAGTACTTCACGTAGAAGTATATGTTTAAAATTTAGCTAAATAAACCTTCATATGTCTGAAAGTTCTTATGATATCCAAACCACATTTTGTGTGACAACTACATTTTGTGTTTCTCTGTCCATCCCATCGTTCATTATTGACATTTTCTTGTAAACCATTAGTTTTTTCCACAAGTAACTGCACTTCTCTTGCAATTGGAAAAGAGGTAAGGCAAGGAGATTCAATTTCTCCAAAACTGTTCTCTGCGGTTCTGAAGAGAGAGTGTTCAAAAATTTAAACTGGGATGAAGTTGAAATTAAAATTAATGGCTAATATCTTCATCACCTACGGTTCGCTGTTTGCTTCAAATGCGGAAGAACTACAAACCAGAATGGAAGAACTGAGTAACGAGAGTTCGAAAATTGGCCTTAAAATGAATTTAAGTAAAACAAAAATCATATACAATCAACATGCTGCAAAAAGGGAAATAAAGATTAGCGGAGAAACAATAGGCATAGTTGATGAGTATGTTTACCTAGGCCAGCTTAAAACATCGAATGCCAAGTTGACTGATGAAATAAACAGAAAATGTAAAATGGTGTGGAGTTCGTTTGGAAGACTACACTTTAATTTCAAAAGCAAACTACCAATGTGTCTGAAGCGTAAAGTTTATAATCAATCTGTCTTACCTGTGACGATGTAATGCTGTAAAACTTGGACATTGAATGCGCAAAAGACTCAAAGATTAAGAGTCACTCAAAGAGCAATGGAGAGATGCATGCTAGGAATAACCAGAAGGGAAGGAAGAGAAATGAATGGATTCGCGCACAAACAAATGTAGAGGATGTAATCAAGACTGCGGAGAAGATGAAGTGGAAATGGGCCGGTCACATAGTTAGACGCACAGATGGAAGGTGGATGACAAATTTCATTAAAATCGGTTGAGGGGCAGAAAACGGCAGTACTCCTTTTCAATCAAAATTCACTGCAGTTGAACACTTTCTCCAGAACCGCTGAAGATAGTTTTGGTCTTGAATTTTTCACTCTCTTGATGTCTAATGACAGATGTGACAGTCGAAAGTATAATGTACGGACGATGGTTTGATGTTGAAGCTGTAGATGTCTTGCTGTCAAAGAGATCAAATCAAAAGCCTTTTCAAAATCTATGAATCCTAGTCACAATTTTCAAATGCATAAGTCCCTTCCATAACCTCATTAACAACTTCTATATGGTCCATTGTACTAAATCCACCAGGAAATCCAGCCTGTTTCTTTCCGTAATTAAAATCTATGTCTCGTTGAAAACGATTTAGAATAAGTGAATTTATTCATGCAAAAAGGGCTTCAGTCACCAAATTGGCGAAATTGAGTTAACAACGGATTTTTGTTCCAATAGGGTACACCTATGTTTCTATGCATAAAGGGCTTCAGTTTCATTTGTCTAACATTTTATAAACAGATGTCAACTTTTATTACTCTACGGCTACGCAGAATGGGCTTTAGTCAGTGACTGAAGCCCTTTCTGCATGGATAATTATATTTGTTTTAGATGTTAGTGGCAAATATTGATTTCATCCCATTCGGTTAGTAGACCTGCAACTTTCATTTTTTATTGTGTTCGCTTTAGAATTTGAGGTTATGTACGCGCTGTTTGGTTTATATTATCACTGCTGTTCCTATGATCTTAGTATTGTGTATTGAAAAACAAAGTGGTTGTATACAGCCATAATAGTTAATGAAACAGAAAATGAAAGTATGCTCTTTCTTGTATGATTGCCTCGAAAACGTTCCACCAGAAATCACAGAATTACGACTGTTTTCAGATAACTGCAGTGCGCAGAATAAGAATCATGCATTGCCTAGATTTTTGTTGCTATTTACAGACACAGGTCGTTTTGTCAAGGTAACAATGTTTTTTTCCCTGTAAGGGGGCATTCGTTTTTGCCCTGTGATCGGATTTTGCAACAATATATCAACAAGTTTGATAGAATTTACACTGTTGGTGAAATTAAGGAACTAATAGCAAACAGCATCTGTAAGTCTGGTAGCAACAAGTTTTCTGCGAAAGAAGTTGAAACCAAAGCCATTTGTACTTCAAATCATTATGAAAATTTATTATATGAAAAGTTGCATATCACAGGAAACGCGTACCATGAGCGTTCCACAAGCAAACAAAAATTCAATTTGAAATCAGCAGTTACATGCAGTTGTCATTTGTCTTTTTATAAAGAGAAATTTAGTAAAATCCTTGCAAGTAAAACCACTGACAGTATAGTGACACACTCATTCAAAATGTGCAAAGATGAACAACAAAAACCAACTTTGCCACCACCTGCAGCTTATGCAGCCGATAAAGTTCCCATCAAGCGTGCCAAAATCAATGACGTCAGGAAACTTCTGCCCTACGTTCCCGATGAGCACAAACACTTCTATGAGTTGATCATCAATTGGTCTATAGTTGAGCAGATCGAGCCAGAAGTCTAAGACGATTGATAGTGTGTTTTTTTTTTAATTTGAGAAGAACAAAACTTAACACAATATTCAATACATTGTGTTTAGTAAATTAATGTAGTCAATAAACTACTTTGTTTCAATTTGGAGTTATGTTTTTTTATATCTAATATAGATTTTTAACTGGACAAAAAACGTCTTAACACGGTTTTGTGTTAAAAACGAGCAAAAAAATAATAAAAATAATAAAATTACATGCATACAGGGCTTCGTCTATAATTTACGTGCAAGAAGGGCTTCAGTCTACAGCGAAAAAAAAGTTACCATGGAAATGAGCAAAAATATGGTTTTCCTATACATCATTCGATTAATGTAATTTTTATCTACATGAAAAAAAAATGGTTCATCTTAATTTTATAGTTTCAAAACTGCAATGTTTTTTTTATTTTTGTTTTTCATTCATTTTTCTCAAAACTAAGTTCGTTTGACTGAAACCCTTTTTGCATTATCTAATTCAAGTTTGGTAAATATTTTGTACAGGGCTGACTGATAATCAACTAAAGGTGTCGACTCATTCTTTGCCCCCTTTCTTGTGTAATAGAACACTAATAACATTGATCCATTTTAGCGGCATTTCTCGCTCTTCATGAGGCACATTGCAAATAGCTCTGAAAGATCTTTCATCTTTTCACTTTCTCATGTAACAGCATCTCTACTGCCCTTGTCTCTCTCTGTCTATCTATCTCTTTATCTCTCTCTTATTTTTTTTCATTTACGGCATTTAAGCAAGTATGGTTCAGGCCGGAGTAGGGTAGTGTAGAGAGCAGGTTTCACCAACCTAATTTGCATCTCGGTATGCAAATTTTACCATGCAAATTTTTTTTCTCTAATTTTTCATTTTTTTTGCATACAATTAAATTTTGGATGTGTAATTTGAATATTTTAAATGATAATGTGTTTATTAAGCTGATTAATCTATCTAAGGGTGTTATGCATATGATTAGAACATATATTT
>JAGDQP010037972.1:1007-18376 GCA_022664845.1 Lepisma saccharinum
TCACACAACCTAACCTCCGTTCTGATAATACAATCTTGCTATGCTATTTTTGGGTTAGGTATTAATTCACAACACGAATTTCTATGAAGAAAAATGACTTACTGCTGCTAACGCAACGGCGAAGCTTTGAACTTCGCTGTTTACCGAAATAAAACATAGAGAATCGTTAAATCTTACGTCTGACAAAAATGGACATGCTATAGAAATTTCATGCAATTTAAAACATACCAGTTTCCGAAAAGAGCAAACGAAAATGCTGAATGGAAAAATAACGTGCATTCTGAAGGGTAGCATCAACTATAGTGCAAGGTAAAATATTCAACGTATACGAACCAAAATCTTAATGTGCTGAAATTTAGCTATCTGAACGTAGGTGAAACAGACTTGGGTTTCTGGGAGAGAATGAGGAATTTTAAGACATAAAGCATACACTACCTGACAGAAAAGCGATCTCGGCGCCTACCAGTTTAGGCTGACATGACCACTTCACACATACTGGCATGCTGAAAATTTCACCCAGTCACTTTCACACACAGAAGAAAGGGGCTTAGCACCACAAATGATATATATTTATATTTTATTTTGAAAACGAAAGAAGACCACTGTACACCACATATATTCTTGAAAACCACTTCACACACACAAACCGCCAAAAGATGCTTCAAGGTCACTTCTCTGTAAATGGGGACAATATGGAAACTTAAGACCGTCTACTGCCGGTGACTTTATCTCAGTATCACTTCTTCGGAATGCAGGAACTGCTACTACAAATTATACCCTTGTGAAGAGGCTGCATTTATATTTATATCTGTATAGATAACATTCTTATATGACATATTAGCTATTTCCAGAGCAGTCATCTTCTTCTACAGGTATTGAACGTGTGCAGCCATGATCGAACTCCTGACTGGCCTCAGCCAGTGAGAGACGAGAGTTAGAACAGATGGAAGGTCGGAAGGGGGGGGGGGGTAAGTTTCAGAATTTCAACGAAAATAAATCAACAGTCAGATCTTTTAACTTGTTTTTGACAATTTTAAACGAAAGAAAAATTGTTGAAGAAAATTATGAAATAAAATATGCAAAGAAATATTAAGTAATAAAATGAAGAAGCAATAAAGATCAAACCCCGCCAACACAACAATGAAAGAGAAGAAATGAATGGTTAATCTTCATTGTCATCTGGACAAATAAAACTCTTTGAAGAAAGCTGAAGATGAAAAATATCGCCGACAAAGCACGAACAAAAAATAAAAAGTGGGGAGAGGGTTAGATATGTCGCGACCAAGCGAAAATGGGTCGCTACGACGGATCGGGTAGATGCAGGTTAATAAATATTCCATCCGTGCCAATAGTTGAAATAAGCAAAAAATCATTCACACGACATACTCTTACAAATTGAGTACGAAACACGAATTTGATGTTACACTTTTAACGCGGAAAAACAGAATGCAGTAGTGTTCTTTACTGGAAAATGGTAACTCGTTTAGCACACAACCAGCGAATGGTTACTTTTTTTTTTCCGAAGGCAGGACTTTACAAAAATTCGTAACTTTCCATTTCTCACCCTTTACTTAAAGAAGAACGGGGATAGTTTCGCAAGCAGTCTCTCTGATACCTATTTTTTCTTTTTTCAGAAAAAAAAACCTGCTTTTATGGAGATCCTTCCCATTTTTACCCAACTTGGGAAGAGCAAAAACATTGTTACTGACCGCGCAATATTTACTTCATCTTCCTTATTATTTGGGCTCGTGGCCGTAGAGGAACTTCCCTTCAAATACAATACATGTGGGTGGTAGCTTGACTCATGAAGCTCAGCGAGTTCGTATTGTATCTCTATTTCAGTCGAGGCTTGTCTCCAAGGTTCAGAGGCATGCATACTTCTCTTTTTAACATTACTTCACGCGGAAGGAATATACATTTTTCGTCGTGACAGTACTCTCGTTTCACATAATGCAAATATCTAGGCCTTCCCCAGATTGCACTTCCTTTATTTTCATTGTCTTCAGAGTAACAAGATGCTCCGGAACACACAAAAAGAAAGGTCGACGCGATGGCTATCTTTGCGGCCCTATTAGCAGTTAACACACTACGAACTACTCGCAGACGTATTCTTTCCTTTTGAATAATGAAAACGAAAGAGGGTTAAAAGAATAAAAAAAAAAGAAATGTCGTCATGGGCGATGGATTCACAGTAGCAACAAAACACCGAGTCTTGCCCTGATGGAAAGAATTTGAACGGAAGATTTCTTACTGTTTACCGACCGTTGCTTCTATTGATTCACGCGAGCACTTCGTCCTTTCGGAAAACAAAGTTTATGACTTGACATTCACCCACTTACCAAAAAGATCAAATGGAATCTCCTAAAAACATATGTTTAAACTTAGAAATCCTTCCTAGCTAAAAGTTACTTCTTTCTCAAAACGAAAGCGTTTGAACAAAATAGAAATTATTTTTATCCGCAAAAAGCATCTTTTATATTTGATTTCACATTTTATTTAAAATATTAATTGGGATAAATACTCTTTTTTCCTCTGATTCGTTGACACATATGAGGAAAAAATTAATCCCAAAGATCTGCTAATGACGTGTCCTCTGTTCAGATCCCAAACAGGACTTACAAGGAACCGATAAAACAGAACTTCTAACGTACCAATCAACATAGAGTGTTCTTTTGTATAAATTGTACTTCTTGTTGCTGGATAGTAATTATATTAGACTTCTTCAATTGAAATCTTGTAACAAGCTTCATTGACGAGCTTGGGAACGTGTCTAATCGTGGACATTTAATATTTGGCGCCATAAATATTGACAGTGACGACCTTGGTTCGAGTCTCTGTTCCTGGGCAACATATAGTGTGATACGTACGATGTGTTCCTTGTTATTAGACAGATCGGGAGCTCAAGTACAATTATTATATTCATAAAATATGCAATCATAATAGCCACAGATAGCTTAATTCATTTAGGGCGCCACCCTTGAATAGGGAATGACTCGAGCAATTAGGTTTTACTTAACGGCTAATAACAAGTACACTTCGCCAGACACCGCCGAAGAGTAAACTTCTTCTCGTTCCAGACATTAAGCAAGAATATTATTTCACTCTATAGGTACTTAACGCATTGATGGGCCTGTAACTCACGCAGCTAAAACCAGGACCCACCAGATTTTTGCAACTGATGCCTGGAAAGCAGCCTTCTCTGCAACTCACTGGCGTACCTAGCTTGCGTATTAATATATGGGAAACGGGGATGGTTTTATCGTATCCTTAAATGATAATAAATGAATTCCTACCTAACTAGAACTGATATTTATTTGTAAAAACGAAGGGTTGCAGAACTGGCCTATATACAACATATTGATTTATATAATTACTGCTTATTACTTTCGCATTGACGATTATTTATTTGTTACACAAAACACGTGGTCTATTTAAACTGGAGTATTTCCATTCCTCCTCCAGCGAATCTATTTGCTTGAAGTTACTTTATTTATTTAACAATCAAAATAGTTATCTTATTGGGTCTCGGTCTCTCTGAGCTGATACAAATGCATTTTTTTTTTCGGGTACACATAATTAATACATTGTGCATTGTAACACACTTAATATACACATCCCATATTTGTGGGGGAAATTCATCAGCTACAGTCGGGTCTTTTATCTCGTGCATAGCGATCACATTAATATTTCTTTGGCTAAACCATTTCGGCTTCAATCTGTTTATCCTTATTTATACACAGCATGTCTGTAGCAACCTTTTAAGATAAGATCGCGTTTCCCGCTCCTCGCGTGATGCGGTGGACACAGGACCTAATTATCATTGACTTCTTGCCAACTTTCCTATTAGAATGCATCTTAGCTACGACAAATATTTGCCATGATTATTATTTTCCCGCTGCGTGCAATTTATTAACTAACTGAACCTGAAACTTCTTCCACTTGGTGCGGATGTTGGTTTTTGCCTCAGTGTGCACGTGATTATCAATTTCGGACACGATGACGCTTATTAAGAGATATCTGCGTGAGAGACAGAAATACCTCTGCAAATAATAAAAGCAGTCCGCTGTCACGAAGTACCTCACCGTGTACATTCTCTCCAATAGTTGAGAGTTTGGTCGATATCGAATCCACAAGAATCGGAGTCATCTTTTCTTGCTAAGTACGTTAAATTATATATTTCCACGAATATTACTTCATACAACATAACCGAATACAGAAAACAGACATAAAGGTTTGCTACAGAGTATTTAACGAATACTTGTCGATGACCTATATTGTTACATTTCAATTATTTGTTCATTGAGAATACAGAATATACGTAGAAGTTGTATACTTCTCATTCTTGATGTTTACGCACTGTTTACGACAGCAAAATATAACAACTTAATATGAAACTTTGGAAATCTAAAACATTCGCTCTTTTTGATAATTATACTTTAAAAATGAATCGGTAAATGAGATTCCTGTAATAATTTGATCTCCTTCTTTACTTTTCGACGAGGACCCCAGATATTGACTTACTTATAATGTTCTGATAGAGGTGACCTCGTGAGAGCAGCGCTCCCTATACTTGGGAAGATATACATGGTTGCTTGTCCGCGCAGACCTCTGAAGAAAGAAAGTGTAACGGCGAGCGAAGAATGACGACTAATCTGGATTTTTCCCGGTTCACACATTTTAACAGACTTGTTCCCGCGCCCTCTGATGGATGGAAAAACATTCAGAACAAAACTACCCAATCAGGAGAGACCCGGGAAACAGAATTTGGGGAGAAATAAATTTACATATGTTTTAGCACAGAACAAAATATAACTTGCTCTTGCTTACGAAAGAATTGACTTCACCCCCGATTTCACACACACACACACACAAAAAAAAAAAAATAATTCCAATATATAGAATTTATTCAAACACAAAGAAATTAATATAAAACTTAATCTAATATATCGTTGTCGGAACTGCAATACCTCCTATGTACCATTTTTTAACTTTTCATTTTTTTCTTCCTGTTTATAGTTCTGTGTAATATGCATACTGTAGAAAAAAATTATGTGGAAATAACTTTTACTTTTTGAGATATAGCAACTTTTCAGTCCCTAAACTGTATTCCAGACTGTACTCCAGGAAACCGGTTTTTTAGGCTTTCCTGAAAAATTCATAATTTGCAACACAGGGGGGTATTGCAGTTCCGACGACGATATAAAATATAGTGATACATATTCAGATATTTATCATTTTTTCAAAATTTTTGTTACCCTTATGGTTTCTTCTTCTATTAATTGATCCATAAATCAATTAAATTGTAACCGTGGCGCTTTTTGCCCATATGAATGAAATCTAGTTGTACCGTCTTCCAGTCCGCAAGGGACTTTTATTTATTTGGACGACGTGCTAACATTTTCCGTCATTTACAAGAAGTACTTTCAACATTTCTTGTATGTGTTAGATACTTTCACCAGAGCCAGCGTCTCTCTGAATTTCAAGAAATTGTAATTTGTGGTTCGGGAAATTGTCTTTTTTAGAACATATTGTCAGGGAAGGAAATTATAACGTTAAACTCAATGATGCTGTTTGTAAGCTCCCTCTTCTAAAAACAACGTCAAGTACGTAAATTTCTTTGTTTGACTAAGTGGCAGCGTAAGCATGTAGAAAATTTCTCTTGTGTCTATAGACGTCCAGAGGCTATAAATAAAAATTCAAATTCAAATTCTTGTGTCGGTGGGCCTTAGGTTTCTCTTCTTCGAAATCATGTCCAATACATTTGGACCTTGAAGAAGACCTCAGTTTATAGTTTTGACGTAACTTATATTGAGCTTTATAATATCTTCCAACATATAATTTCCTAGCTAAATCACTTTCAAGCTTTGCTTAAGCTATTAACAAACTTCTAGTCGAACGAGGTAACTATCCAATAAAAACTTTGTCTCATAAAATCAATTTAGTCAGTATGCCCCTACCACGGACTTCACTGCACAGCAGTGGGGCTACGACTGACTCATAGAAGACAAAGATCCTGAGTATAGCACTCAGGCAATATCTAAAGATCTGTCGAATAGAAAGCAGGTATTGAGCATAAAGCTTTATTACATAACTTGATATAGATTTAATTTCTATAACCCCGACATTGCTTCTTATATGGAATAGCCAGAAATTCAGCTTATTTGTTTAAGTATTGCACAATGGGTCATGACAGGAGATATTCATATCATCTTGTTATCAGCTATCAGAATTAGTAAAATAATATCATCATTGTGAACAAAATTACATCTTACACAGTTTTTTGCCATACAGTTTTATTTCTCAGTAAGCTGAACTTAACAGTAGAAATCGCTCTACCATCTCTTACCGTAAAATACATTTTAAAAACATCTTCAACTTTTTCCTCACATACGTAGTTGCATTATAAAACAAATGAACCTAATCTAAGCAGACATAATCTCGAAGGCTGAATTCACAACTTGTACCTGTAAAATCACCACATTTAGTAAGTATAAAATTACGTTATTGCTCTGTGACGTGCAGGTAGTCATATTCATGTTATTTAATAATCTTAAAACACAATAATATGTTCAAATATGTGCAGTTACTAATAAAATAAGTACAAGTTTCCCTAACAGCCTGTGGAACTTAGGGCCTTCGAGAAGGTAAAACAAGCCTTAATTTCTCACTCCGCGTTAATTTAGCAGGATCCACATTTCGATTTCCGCCACTTTTCTGATGATGTACAATTTCTTTGGTGGGATATGGCATAGATCAGGGATGGTGATTATGGGGTGAATCCTTACGCTAGTCAGTGTATTAAACCTATTGGGTTGTTTCTACCTGTTGGCGTTTACGACATATGGTTCGAATTTTGCTCTTTTGGCGCCAGAAGTATGCAGAGAACACCTCAAATTATATTAATTTTTTCACGGTAATACTGAAGTTGAAAACCTCTTCTTTCTACCTATTATTGCTTCCAAGATATGGCGGTTCGAATGTTGTCAAATTTTGACATTTTTAGACGCAGAATTGAGAAACTCGTAGATTATATGTTATTTGGGTCGGTGATGCAGAATGTGAAATTTGCTTCTCTCTACCACCTACCCTTTCCAAGATATAGCGGTGCAAATTTTGCTTTTTCGGTCCCAGAACTATAAAACTCGCAAATTATGCGTTATTCGGGATCGGTGATGCTTCCATGATATTGCAATATTCGGGGTCGGTGATGTTTGCTTTTTCCCAACATAGCAGAGATTACACCTTAGTCTACACTCGTCTCTAGCCAACTGCACAAAACCTTGAATGACCCCAACATGTCATGGCTAACTCAAATGTGCCTTTTGCAGTTCATCTCCTCGAACAGTTCGTATCCTATCCAAACTAGTGACTAAGTTGGTTTTGGAAATGTGTATGTATGTCTATAAAAAACAGGTAATATCATCAACTGACAAGCAGTTTCCCGTGTAATTGCAAAGTATTCATATCTTCCTTTATATCTATCTATACATGCACAAATACTATAAAAGCGTTTTAGTCGTGAATATTTCACCTTAGAAAAGAAAAACATCTTGTATAAATAAAATTATGGTGATGCAAAACAATTCAAGCGTCCCTATAGACCACATTTCGTCAGTTTGCCTTTTCCTTTCTAGCTTTCGTTTTATTGAAAGTACTTCAAACACTACTTGTCTTTCTACCGAGACTCTTATACAGAATTACAATTTAGAGGCTAGAAGGTATTTTAAAATGTCAGTTTTTGACCTCAATGTTGTATGTAAATTTGTCCTTTTCTCCTTGAAATATATGCTACAGATATTGACTCCATGTGGACGCAAAGAGTGAAATACAAACACTTTTAATATACACTTGTGCAAGTACATTACTGAGAAAGCTCTCTCCCATATGGCGTTATTCGACTATTTTCGAATTTCAATAACACCTCAAAAATTATGTTCTAATTCGAGCTCTTAACTAGACCGTTTTGGATGTTTTTACTTAAACAATGTCACTTTTCTCGATATATATTGTTCCTACCCAATAACAAACCAACTTTCTGTTTTACGAGACGACGTATTCACATTTGTTACTTTTTTTTTACCCTATAAAATCTCCAATTGATTCTTTTCTACGATACATTATTATTAAATTACATGCTAAAATATCCCTTTGATGGCAAAAAGCACCAACTATCCTCAAAATATGGGTCGGAAGACGTCTCACACACGTTTCGTATGTTTTATTTAGCCATTCTAAGCAACAAACATCTAATATTAGGGTGAATTCTACTTAAAACAGTATTTGTGTCTTATTGAAATGCCGCTGGAAAACGTCTCACACGCAATCCGAAGGTAATTTTTGTTCTTGTTGTTATTGTTGGCTGTAACAGATTATGTTTCTAATAAATTCCATATTTTGTACAAACACAACGGGGTCCGAATAATTTTGCTAGTCACTTTATGCTGCAGCCCTGGTAATAGTTATGGAATAATAGACGAATGCACTACAGGCCTTCTCAACCAGCACTAATAGTCCTCACGCCAGACGAGTTCGGTTACTGTGTAGACTAAGGTGGAAGCAAATATTACCGACCCTATCTGCGAGTTTCTCAATTCGAAATACCATATCATGGACGCAACACCAACCTGAATAACATAATTTGAGGCTTTCAAAGTTCTGGGGACAAAAGAAAACAAAATATGAACCGCCATATCGTGGTATTGTAGTGCCAGTGCAAGCAATGTGCTCCGAATGTAATTCAGTATTCGCCCGACATTATTCTCATTGGGGCAGGACTACCTGCTGTACATTCATCACATACTCCCAGCTAACGAATAATTATGGAAACTGCAATTTGTCGAAAGGAAACGTATACTACATCCATAACTAGAGGATCATGAGGGATGGTCATTAAAGTACATTCTGAGGAAATAGCGTAAAATTTAACATTTAATACCTCCGCCAACGTGTACTTGTCGTCAAAGAACAAAGAAAATATTATTTCTTGTGTGTAGTTGCTTACATGAGTTCTGCGAATCTTGCGAATATAGTAATTATTACAATTACCCCGCTTTCCTAATGCCTGGTGACAGCTACGGAATAATAGACGCATTCAAGGTTTTGTGCATTTGGCTGGAGACGAGTGTAGACTAAGGTGTAATCTCTGCTATGTTGGGAAAAAGCAAACATCACCGACCCCGAATGCTGCCACATCATGGAAGAATCACCGATCCCGAATAACATATAATTTGCGAGTTCCATAGTTCTGGAACCGAAAAAGCAAAATTTGAACCGCTATATCTTGGAAAGGGTATTTGGTAGAGAGAAGAAAATTTCACATTCGGCATCACCGACCCAAATAACATTATAATCTGCGAGTTTCTCAGTTCCGCGTCTAAAATGTCAAAATTCGACAACATTCGAACAGCCTTATCTTGGAAGCAATAATAGATAGAAAGATGTTTTCAACTTCAGTATTACCGTGAAAAAATAACATAATTTGAGGTGTTCTCTACATATTTCTGGCGCCAAAAGAGCAAAATTTGAACCATCATATCTCGTAAACGCCAACAGGTTGAAACATTCAGTTTTATATTTAACATTCCCGTGACTAGAATAAAATACATTTATAAGTTTAAAAATTCTACGACCACAGGGGGCGAAGCTAATAAACTGACTTCAGATTTGACATTAGCGCACCAAAATACATATCACGGTGAAAACAGAATATTAACATGTCTTACCGTTTACAATCTATACACGGTTAAATATTTGACCTTTGACATCGAGGTAGGCATATACTATTCGATGCCCTCATACCAAATGTGAAAATAGAATCTCAATATGTTTAGCCGTTAACTAGCTATACACGGATATTTGACTTTTGACCTCGAGGTCACCAATGTTTTCGCATATATTATTCGATGTCCTCATGCCATATGTGAAAACAGAATGTCAATATCTTTCGTCGTTTACGAGCTATATACGGTTAAATATTTTACCTTTTACTTGGGCCCAGGTGGTATCAAAAGGCTCTTATTAGGTAGTTTTCACCTGCTAGTGACCATTCGGTTGGTTGGCCAATAGACTAATATCGGGTAGTTACCGCCTACTATTGACCATTGGTTGTAGGGTATAGAAACTGACTTCAGAAGTCCTCGTAGCTGCATATTGTGTTAGGTTAGCTAGCATAGAGGACATGTAATCGCTGGTATAGGGTGTTGTGTAGTCTCCTATTCCATGTTATTTTTGTTACGTTATTCCGCTGCTATGTTCGTAGACGTACCTTTTGTCCTGTGTTGGAAACTGAGCCTCTGTAATTTGTGCTATGTTAAATAAAAGGTGCTGTAGCCTTTCATAGATTCTCTGCTATGTTAAATAGGGGCTGGAAAGGGTTCGTAGCCTGGTCTAATCAATGCTATGGTAAATTGGGTTCGTAGCCTTGGATGGGTTAGACTTCAACAACTCATTATATAGCTCGTAGCCTCTTATAAATTGTAACTAAAAAAGGCGACACAGTGTATCGTACAGCCCTGGGAAATCGACTACTTGCTATCAGCCAGGTACGGGAAAATCGTTCAATGTTTCACAAAGTGCGGTCAAGTGCCGCCCTCCTACTTACAGTGTCCCAGCAAGATCATGAACATTGCCAAAATGTTGAAGTTTAGTTGAATGCAGGAATGATTACTACTGTCTATATTAGATCTGAAACTATTTGATCTTCGTACCAAATTTTATCCGGGTGTAAAGAAAAGGATCAACACCATCATATTAATTGGTATCAGAAATTTGTCTACTGTTCTGCAATATACTTCTGCGATTATTTTTTTTTTTTTTAACAGTGAACAATTATTTCGATGCAAAAAATGGAGTTTTAAAGTGGTAAAGGCACCGTGACTATTTTTCAGCACTCTAATAGGTCGAAGATGTGACACTACATGGGGGTAGGGGGATGAAGAGCGAAGAAATAATTAATTCATTTTTATTTCTAGGGTACTATGGAAGAGAAGATTTATGATAGGCAGGTTACAAAACTTTCTCTGTCATGCAGAGTAATAGATGATCAACAAATTGAAAGACACTTCAATTCAGCGGACTTAACTGAACTGTACACTTTCAGCTCGAAACACGGAATGGAATCACAAATTCCTGCTTTACCAAAGGTAAGGTTTTATTTTCTGAAACCAGGATAAATATCCAAGAATCATCTTACTCTCAAAATGTCTTGGAGAAGTCAGGGAATTTTAGGTATATGGACTTATACTTCTCAAACCCAATATTTAAACCTTCATTTCGGTACAGCAAGCATTTTTTTTTTCGGACGAGCCAGTGGTTTAACATTTCCACTTTAAAATGTTACGGCATCTTAACGACGAATATACATGTTCATGCATAGTAAACCCGTAGTCGAGAAAAATATAGTTTCTTCGTGACCTGGAAAAGTAAGGGAATTCGCACTTTCCAAATAAGCGGGAATCCTGTTTAATTAGAGTTGTAACAGATAGAAACACTATGAAATAGTCCTTTTGTTGGCATGTTTAGTTAGCTTCTTTTGATATCTGTTCCGTGTACTTTCTCTAATGTATAAAACCACACGATCATTCATTTGCATTTAACCTGTGTCAACTTGAATTTATGTATTTGTACACGGCCAGCTCTAACCTGTATTTGCACACGGTCTTTCTCGTGGACCACAGTATTTGCAGGTGTGTCGTGAAGTGAACAGTGAGAAACACCATGGGGAAGTGTAAATTCAGGAATGATTGGCTTCACAAGAAAGACAGCAGTGGGTACCGAATGTCTTTTTGGACAAAAAAGTAAGTGAATATGAAGTGTTCCGTAAACTATGTACGTGTGTTGTGAATGTTTCAAAGGATTTCATTCAGTTTTACAGCATTGTGAAGAAACAAAACATAGGAAACGATGTAGTGATTTTATTGGTGGAAACCAGTTACTTTTAACAAGCATATCTGTTCCATCAGGTCCTGACAGTTTTCAATCATATCAAACTTCCATTGTCTACTACAGAGCACACCAAGTGTGCATCAACTGTGCGTATTTACAGTCAAAGGAATAGTGCTACGGTGGCAGAATTGATATGGACAATGAAAATCATGTGTAGCAACTACTCAGCCAATTCATGTGCAGATATCAAAGCTACATTTGAAAGAATGTTTCCAGGAGGATTGCCTGATGAATTTTCCATCAGCCCTCCCCCCAAATGAACTATTTGACCACTGATGCTCTTGGTGTATATTTCTATGAAGTGAAGCATCCTGCTGTATCATCTCAGGGATTTAGGTATCTTCTGGTCCTTTGAATGAAGTCAGATGATTTACCATGTACAACACACTTAAACCGAGAGTAGTGCCCGAAGTTCCACCCAGCGTAGGTGTCGGGCGTGCTAGCATACTCTTTAAATAACTAACGAAGATATGAGGATTTTTAAATAAAAGACTTGGAGGAGAATATAATTATTTTATTTTGGTTCATGGAGCAGCGAACTCCAATACTGCATATTGCTGGACCATTAAATTAACATCACATAATGATACAACACCTTAAAACCAGGTATAAACTCTTTAAGTACAGTGGTAGTACAAATAATAGCGACATGCTTAAAAAGAATGTTAATAACAAAGAAATGAATTAACAGAATCAAAAAAGACATTAGTAATAATAGAAATATAAAATTAGAATTTTTATCAAAAAGAAAAGAAATTATTTCCTTTAGAAATAAATAAGTTACTCACTTCACAATCTACCATACTTTGATGTTGCCATCTATTATGACCACAAATTCAAACTTTTGCATAACATTTCTTTCTTGCTGCTAGATATGGGAAATGTTATACTGAGAGCATATCAATTAATATTTAATCATTTCCAACATATGAACGAATTAATAAACAATTGAAGAACGATAAATCAATATTATAAATACATAGGAGGCCGCCACAGAATAAATGTTGGAAAATGTTGGCTCAGTGCCATACACCATTTCTTATAATGAAACTACAAATGTTGAAGACAAGAAGGAGCTGCAAGTTAGCATTACATATTTATCAGATCTCAGGAACCAGATTGTTAGAAGACATCTTGAGACTTGCTTCACTGGAAAATGCAGATGATTGGCTCGGATGGCCCCAATGTTAACAAGAAGGTTTTGAAGTTGTTTAATGAGGAATTTATAGGACTTCGTCAAAAAGGTTTGATACATATTGACACATGTCCTATTCACATAACCCACAATGCTTTCCTAAAATTAATTCAAACATTTGGAGAAGATTTAATGACACTAGTGATCAGTGTTTATAATTACTTCCATGGATGGCCTTCACGTTGGGAAGTGTATGAGACTATTCAACAGGAGCTAGATCTGCCATCGCATAGGTTTCTGAAACACACCACAACTAGGTGGTTATCGTATATAGCACGTGAAAGATTACTTGAACGGTGGACTGGTGTACGACGGTACTTCTTGAAGTATATTCCATCTACAAAGAAAAGTGATGTTTTGGACAAGCAGTCTCTGAGGAAAATTGTAGATCTACTGAAGAAGCCTGGGATATTAGCTCAGTTGCACTTCACATTGTCTTCTGCCAAGTTATTTGAGAAATTTTGTATATCGTTTCCAGAGTGAAGTTCCATTGATTCATATTTTATATGCAGAGTTATTAGACGTCATTGGAACTATCGCAGGCAGAGTGTCTAAATGTACTGCTGTTACCTAAATGTACTGCTGTTACCTAAATGTACTGCTGTTAGTGAAGTGAAATCAGCGTCATATGATTGGACAAATAGCGGGTTGTTTGAATCTGATAATTTGCTGTCGTTAAAACAAGTTGTCATTTCAGAGGAAACAAAAAACAAACTGTCTAAGCTACCAGAAGTGGATGCTCTACAATTCTTGAAGAGTGGTAAACATTTGGTGCAAAATACAATGACTCATTCTGTTCACATTAAACGAGTTCTGTAATTTTTCAATCCTCAGGCTAGTAAATCACAAAGTAGCTGCAGATACATTTGACGAGTGGAAATGTCTGCAGCTTGAGCATGAACCTGCTGGAAGTAAAATCACCTCTTCACATATTGACAGTTACTGGGTTCTTTTTATGGGACTGAAGGAGGAGGATGGCTCACCAAAGTTTCCTCTGGTGAGTAAAGTAATAAAAGCTGCACTCTGCCTGTCCGATGGTAATGCAGAAATTGAAAGAAGATTCTCCGTATCAAAAAATGCTCTTACAGAAGAAAGAACACGGATGTCTTGTAGAACCTTAAACAGTATTCTGATGGTGAAAGATGCTTTCAAGTTCTATAACAACATGCCCCATGTCGTTCCAGTTTCTAAAAAAAATGACTACCTTGGGTCAGAGTGCTCATAACCATTACCAACAGTTTCTAGAGGAACAGCGACTAGCCAAGAAAAGAAGTGCCACACTTAGAGAAGAGAAAGTGAAGTTGAACAAAGCAGAAGAAGAAAGATTGGAAAATGCTAGAAGTGCTAAGAAGAACGTAGAAGAAATTGAAAGCAAGCTTAATGAAAGGAAGAGGAAGTACAGTGAGACCAAAGAATCTGCAAATTATCTGCTTGGTGAAGCCACAGATCGACTTCGAAGAGCTCTTAAAACGGGGAACCTGAAGGAGACACAAATCGCTCAAGCGATGTTGGAAGGTGTCATGTCAATGAAAGAAGAGGAATGCAGAGAGCACAAGGACATTCAGGCTCTTCAGGAAAGTGTTGAAAAAAAGAGAAATTATCTCATCACATCGTTTTTTAATACAAAGACAAAGGACTGAAATTTGTTCAAGTGAAAAGGCTTTGTTATATATATTATGTTTCTGAGATATGTGTCAAATTATAGATGATGTAAATATATCTTTGAAAAAGGTCAATCCCCATCCAGGGCCGGAAATAAAAGCTTTGTTCAGTTGAAGACTTTACAGCTGAGTTGTCACTCAGCTTTCTTTATAAATGTATGTTCAAAAATTAAAAACATCTTTAATCATTTGTCAAAAATTGGAAGATATACAAATGTACTTTTTATTTCTGGTCTTAACCGGCATCTTCGTAGGGGTAAATCACTAAAAAGTTCAAAAAATGTTACATTTTCTAACCTCTTATGACTGAGGGCTAATTTGTGAAGTATTTTGTCAGAGACGGGTTAGTCTACAAAGTCTCTTTTTTGCTTTATTTAGTCTATAAAGCGGATATTTTCAGTGTCATTAGGCATTCCTATGCCTGAATTAACTTCTAGCATTTCGCTTTTTCTACACCGATCATTTTGATTAGGTTCATTGACTGTTCAATCCGCTAATATGATATATGAGTGTTGTCTTCTTGTTTCTTGAAAGACATCCGCTCATTTTAGTTTGCCCATTTACATTTTAAGTTCGTTTAGATTCTATATACTTTAAAGTAATAATAATAATAATCAGAATCAGGGTGAGAGTATATTTACTGTATGTGACCTTTATTCTGTACTTATAGGATCATCTACTTGCTGATCTACTGAAAGAACATCAGAAATGGATAGTAACGTATCATGAACATGACTCTCTGTTAGAGAATAAAGAAGACGAGGAGTTGAATGAAGAAGAGAGGAAAGCAGCATGGGAAGAATACGAGAATGAGAAGAAAGGCAAAAACGTGGTAATAGAACCTGAGATGAAAGACGGAAACTTTGTAATAAGACCTGAGAAGAAAGGCGGAAACTTGAAAATAGGACCTGAGAGGAAAGTCAGAAACTTGAGAATGCGGCCTGAGAAAATTGTTTTGACTAAATCAATAATAAAGAATATTTCCGACGTTGCAGCAGGTAATATTTGTTTCCTTTTTCGTGTACGAGTGAATATAACTTATTAATTGAACTTCGGATTTTCTAGTTCTGTACTGCTTATACGCATAGATTTTATCTTATTTTATTTTATTTTAATCTATAATAAAGTGAACCACTAAATTAATTTATCCCGATCGATTTCGAAGCTGATCCAGTGTCATCTAGAGTGTACGCCAACGCAAAAGTAGGCCTATCTAGACAACTTAATAATTAAAGATGAAGTGATAAGAAAACATATGGTGAAGAGTAAAATGAAAATGAAGCTCCGAGAGAATACGAATTCTTTACGTGAAAGTTACATTTTCATCTTTCCTTTCACTATCTTTTTTCTTGTCACTTCCTCTTTAGTTATTTTGGCGACTAGATTCAGGTTGACAATAGAAAATCTGGCAACCTTGGGACCTGAGAGCTGCAAATTCCACTATAGTATAGTTTTATAGAGAAACGTGACAACTAAGATTACTATTACTCTCTTAAATATTCAGATTGTTTGCCTTCGTTATTTACATACTCTTGTAGTCTAGATCCGACACTCAAGCAGACTTTACTTCCCAGTTCTTTATTTGCATTATTTATTTGCAGCATCAATAAATGAATCAATTTCTTGACAGCGTGTCTTGTGAACTGAGTCATGTCAAAAACAGTATGTGGTCTTCTTGCAAAAAACTTATATTTTAACAACACCCCAGAAGATGAAGTCCATAGGAGTAAGATCTGGAGATCTTGGAGACCACTCAATTAACCCTCGTCGTCCTATCCACTTGTTTGGAAATTCTTCGTCTAGAAAGTTCGCAGAATTCTGCATACTGAGCAGGAGCTTCATCGTGTTGGAAATATGCATCAGCATTATGTTGAATGCGTATTTGTGGTACTGCAATCCTCAAGATGTCTTTCAGATGATACACGTGTTGATCTACACTTGTGTTGAGAATGATAGGTCCAATGACTCATTTACGTATACGACGAGCCAGCCCAGAGAGTAACGCCTGGTTGATTCAGCTGTTCCTCAATTATTAAGTAGGGGGAGGGGGTTTCTCTTACGTAGTAGACACAGTTCTGCCTATTTACAGCACCAGAAGTTTAAAGTATGATTCGTCGGACCACTCCATTTTTCGCATGGTTCCACTACCTGCACGTTCTTCGTTCAACAAAATTTCGCAGAACTATAAGCGATGATCTGGATCATTCTCTAATAGATCATGGGTCATTCTTGGCCGATACAATTTCAATTTTAGATGTAACATCAGACAGCTCAAAGATCTGCGTACGATGTTCATTTCCCTAGATTTCTTTGGGCATTGAACAAACGCCTAGGAAGCTAATATTTCATTTTCCATGGTTGTAACAGTGACTGGTCGACCACTCGTCGGAATATACCCGACGACCTTGTCTTTTCAAATTTGTCACGTAATCTTAAATTGTTAGCCTCAGTGGAGGAGGTGTGTCAAATTCTTCACGCCATTTTTCTCTAACCCATTCGCAGTTCTCTGATTTCTAGTAATGTTTCGAACTCCAGATTCGTTGGTGTTTAGCTAAATTCCCAGCCATCGC
>JAGDQP010037973.1:0-13243 GCA_022664845.1 Lepisma saccharinum
AAATTCTATATTCAAAGTCTTTATAGGTGAATTTATGATATTTATCTAGTTTCTTCAAACATATTTTTTGGGCTTTGGCTTAAAGGGACTATTACCTACTCCACAGATACAACAATGTTCAAATTGTCAGAGGTAGATTCAATGGATTCTACAATCACCCATGGCAAAAAAAAAAAGTTAAAAAAGAAGAAAATTGTTAATAAGGTAAGTACACATTACTGTACAAAGTAAAAAAGATCTTACTGTTTACACGTTGAGAGAACCTCTGAGTGTGTTTTCGACGTTTCATTCGCGCAGAAACTTTAATCTAATCAAATTTAGTTGAAAAAATCGTCGTAAAGGTAGATATTTCGTGCTATTCAACATTATATCAATATTGTACTTCTGGGGTAGTTACTTAAATTAGGCGATGAGATATAATTAGGTAATATTTAAATTACTGTCACTACTCTTAAGCAAAACTCTTATTTGTCACCTAGTTTTCGGAACTGGATCATTTTTCTAAAAGAATATGTTCCAAGATCAGAAAAAAAAATCACCGGAAGGTCCCATCACAAGTTGAAAAATGGAACTGCTTTTATAAATGTATTATGCTGCACACTAGCGCCACCATCTTATTTTAGGTCTGGCAAAGGAAATAAGAGAGAAAAGACGAAGCACTCACTTTTCTCGACGTGTCATCGCGGTTGAAATAGGGGGCGTTGTCAAGACAAGATTGGAAAACGTCCATCATTTGCTTTTTTTTAAAGTTCCATCGTCTTTCTTTAGTTGAAAAGGTGTTTCTTTTTTTATAAAAAAAATGAAGGAATAAAAGAAGATCGCAAGTTTCTGAGTGTGTTTTGTTTGCTTGCTTTTGCCTCTTCATTTTCAGCCAAGATGAGTTTTCATGTTGATGTAGACGACGAGGTAGACATCTAGCGCTATGATTGAAATTGTGAAGACAGGGGAAAAATATTTTTCCCCATTCAGTAGAAGATAGTCGTACAACAATAGAACAAGACAATTACGAAGGGCTATCATTATGACAGAAACGAATATTTCTTGAGGGAGTGGGCGACACAAGTTTATTACATTCATCTATATTGACTGAATAGTGTCACCAAACGACTTAATTTTATTTGCAGTACGCGGAATCCAAGGTGCAAAAGGGAGATAATTTACTAAAGAAATATTAACATAATGACAAGCGACGCATTTTTTCACTAAGCTGTTATTTTCATTCATCATAATAAACATTTTTATAATATTTTATAATTTATTTATTCTGTTATTTCAATGTGATACTCAATAGCATGGTACTCAGATATTTCGTTTCGGTGTCCACTTTAAAGCAAGAAAAATAAATAGCCATGAATGTATCCAGGACCGCGACAAGTTGTCACGACGACAAGTTGTACCGCAATGCTTGGCTCACGGCGTCAAGTTGTATCACTTCTATTTTGGTTCGCTGGCGACAAGGTATCACGACGACAAGTTGTCCCACATTCCTGAAGAGGTACAACTTGTCGGGGCTGCACCCGACAGGTTATACCACTTTTATTTTGGTTCGCTTGCGACAAGGTGTCACGACGACAAGTTGACCCACATTCCTGAAGAGGTACAACTTGTCGGGGTTGCACCCGACAGGTTATACCACTTTTACTTTGGTTCGCTGGCGACAAGGTGTCACGACGACAAGTTGACCCACAAAATGTGGTATAACTTGTCGTCGTGACACCTTGTCATCGTCCCATGTATCCTAGCGGCCTTCTAGTATTGTCCCCATGTGTACCTCACCTGTAATTCTTTTGATGATTGTCTTCATAACTGAAAACACAAGAAATAGAAGCAAAATAAGTTATCAAATACCTGCAGTTTTAAACAATGTATTGAAAAACATCACAGTTAATTATTTTTTTGTTACAATATCAGTAAATGACAAACTGTGTAATTATTGAGTGTAATTAATGTACCATTTTTGTTTCATTGTTACATATTCATCATCAAATTAACTTTCCACTCCCAATAATTTACCTTTCGTGTCTATTATAAAACTAAAAATGTACGTTGAAACGTTCTATTAAACGCTCCATGAGTATAAGAGATGGACATCAAATATCTTCAAGAAAGATAAGCTCATATTTTCACATATTCTAATAGGCTAATTCCAGGAGAGCTACTCCAGGAGTAGCATATTTCACCACCGGAATATAGAGAGTATCACTGGTTAAGTGGCAGTTTTTAGTTGTTAGTTGTGTAGACAGCGTATGTGGATTGCAAATTTGTCTTAATATTTCTTATGATATTAATTAAGAAAGGTAAGATTATATATTTTTTAACCTTTTGATTTAATGTACAACATTACAAAAAACAAGCTAGATTGATTTTTCTCCTTTAACTTTATTTTTCAATTTAACATATCAGAGGACGTGTGGAAGAACAATGTCATTCATTTCTCATGGAATGTTGGCATTAGTTTGAAGAGTCACGTTGTGGGAAGGAATACATAGTGAAATATGATTTTTATTATTCACCCTGCGGTTTTGTGTTTTGTGCTTTATTCGTGATTTATTTAATGATCCTTAATACTGCTTCTTTTAAACAAATCTTAACAGTATTTTCTCTTCCTTTTAAAATTTGGATGAACAGAAACTTTTCTTTTTCTGTATTCAAGCATAGGTGTGATATTATTAATCATTAGTATGACATAAAAATTAACAGGATGCTCGCTTTCTGTACGAGTGGTCATGGGTTCAAATCCCTCGAGGCTTCTTTGAACGAATTGATTAGAAGCTTAGTTTAGCAGTAACTGTGCAACACATCCTTAAAAGCTTACCAACTCGTTTACGACTTAATGACAATTCAAACAAAAATTTACAGAACCCCTGTGATAACGTATGTTCAACATGCCACCTTCAGTGTCTGATAGGAAAAAGAAAGTGCTGGATTCTCGTCTAACCTGCGTCATTTATTACAGTTAAAAATTTTGAAAATTCACGCACACGGTGTTTGTCCACCACGAAGCCCACGTGGCATGAGCTGGGTTAATACAGTAGTGACTAATAATTATCACATCCATGCTCGAATACAGAAAAAGGGAATGTTTATTTTCATCAAAATTTTAATAATAAAAAAAAGTGTTCTGTTTGAAACCCCTCCAGATTCAACGTAATTGACCACCTTGAGATATTGACGTTTCTGTTTTTATCCGCTGTACGTAGGGCTGGGGACAGTCTTTCTGAAATTAATATGCAAGTTCATGATTAACGAACTTTTATTAATGAAAAGTAGGCAGTGCAATAAACAGGCGATGAACATAACAGTACTGATAATGACTTGATTTTGAGAGTGAATTAAAGTATAGTTCCACTCGGATTTCAAATTAGCTTCAATTACAATTCATGCTTTCTTTCCAATAGTTAAACAATCTATTTACATTAATACCACAACAGTACAAAATGTGGTCAATGTATTCAAACCTACTGGATTTTCCCCCTGAATTCTGATACTTTTGTCAAGTTGAGTCAAATTGGGAGGGAGCAAAACTTAAATTACATGTTAAATTAGCTAAGGTAAATGATAGAAGATATACTGTATATCTGTATGAGAAAATGTTTAATTAATAGAAAATGAATATTTTCCTCGATTGAGGAGCCAATCAATAAAGAATTATAAGTACACGGGTAGTGGACAGTATCACCGTCGTAACGCAGTTAGAGACCTCCGGAATCCACTTCGATACAGAATGCATAGACTACACAAAATGCATATATTTTGAATACCTAGAGAAACCAGGGCTTCGCAAGACACTTACCGAGATAACATGGTCCAAGTTTGAAATCCGATAGTCGTAAGACGTGGATAGGTTGTTTCAATCACAATTGGGTACACTGTTTGATGTCATTTTCCTGTTTCTTCTGCGGTTCTATTATTCGGGCAGTTCGAATGTTTGTCAGAGCACGTGGACAAGTCCTAAGATTCACCTTCTCAAAATCAATTTGATTAATGAAAATATGATGACGACCCTACACCAAGAGACACCACAACCGTTCTGTCTCCTGTTCATAATAGATACAGTTTGTATCGTCTTTCTGGAACATACGGTTATTCCTAAATTTAGTCTCATGGTCTGTAACACTTTCGGTCTCTAGGTCACTTGTTTTTAGGTCGGTAGTATATTTGTGAGGTCAAGCATATTCCTTCAGTGTAATTGTCTATTCACGTTGCATGACACGGATCTTGACAACATTAATAGATACATTGTTCTTTCATAAACTGTTTCTATTAACTGTTTCAATATTTGGTGGTGACGTCTGTCTGAGTTGTATGAAGCCACTTATTCGTTTCTTCATTTTTAAATTATAAAAGCACTTTACATTTTTAATAAAATAAAATAACTTTTTTGGATGGGGGATCTCTTGCTGCTTCATTTCAGGTAGGGAATAGGAAGGATATATAATTCTATATTATTAGATTCAAATTTACGTAACACTTCATAGCAAAACATCTTTTCCCTATTTCAGATCCTTGTTGAAGCTAATGACAACGAAACCACAATCGCTACGCTACTTCAATTAGTCGACAGTGCTCCTCGGACTTCTAGCTCTTTAAAGCCATCTACATCAACCGAACGACCCAGAAAACTTGATCTATACCTTCTAGTTCTGTAGACCCTTCAGGAGGGACCATCAACTTCTTCTTCTAGCAACAATAACTACAATGTTAAAACATTCTCAAGCGGCGTGCCCACAAAACAGAACTCCAAAGTAAATGACATACCATCCAAGTGTTTCAAGTTCGTTTAAAGTGAAGACATACATAAAATGTCAAACCCATCATTTTACTTATCGAACTGTTGTGGCTCCCCCAAAGGTGCAAAGATATCGGACCAATAACACAGATATTGATCATGGTTGGTAGTTCTGAATCAAAATCGATCGACATTGAGCGTGGTACGATATTTCGATACTCAGTGCTATTTCTGAAACTTAAGAAACGTGTTCTATTTCAACCAGAAAACATAAGAAATCTTGGCAGATTAAAATATGAAGGTCAGAAAAATGTCACTGTCTGAAGATGTCATCACGCGATATCGTTCGGAAGAGCGTCATGTGTGTTGGAAAGTCTGTGTAATAAAAAAATGACAGATTCTACGTATAAAACTTCTACACGCTGAGTCATTCTGTAATGAAAAGTATGTCACTACGTTTCATATCTGGGCTGATGAAGTAATATAATCGACATGTTTTTCTCGATGGATGGCTCCGTGGTATAGTGACTAAAGAGACTGACTACAAATCACAAGGTTCCAGTTTCGAATCTAATCTCAGACAAGTGAGAAAAATTTGAACTGTACTTTAATACAAGAAAATAGGACACGTAAATGACGCTCTTCCGAGTGGTAGAGCTTTGGTTTATCATTCTGAAGGTCGTGGGTTCAATCCCAGCGGCTGACCATCCTGACAGGTTTTTCAGGGTCTTTTCTCAGTCACACCAGGCAAATGTCAGGATGGTACCTTCAACTTAGGCCCTGGCCGACACCTTCCCACATCTCTCCCCTCTTCTACCCCGGTCTGAGCCTTAGATGCCTAAAGGCCATAAATAAAATTTAAAAAAATAGATTAAGAAAGCCTCTAGTCAAGATCATTTTTTTTTCTAAATTTAGTGTAAAAAATGTACGTAATTATGTTCATTAAGGCAGTTAATTTCTCTAATTGAAAGATGGTTCTTTCCGATAGCAATCAATGTTGATCTCCCATACAGATTTGTATCAATCTTCATATCGACCAATATCGGCAAAATTGTTTGTCATCCAATATTGATTAATATCGAATAACATCGATTGACATCGCCAAACGTCCGTTATTGATATCGGCCGATATCGATGTGCTTCTGGTGTCAGTTGGTCTGGGTTCAGTTTCTGAGTTTGATTTTAGCGGTGGGCTATTTTCTCTTAGGGTAATAATGGCATGGTATCTTCAAACTAGGCTTTGGATGACTTCCTTGACACAATCTCTTCGCCACGTCAACCGGGGGTGAGCCAAAGATGCCTGAAAACTATCAGTACAATTGAATCCATCATTCACTATACATTATATGAAATAAAATTAAATACTTCTGATTTGTTTTTCAAATTATAATAATTGAACTTGGCCCATCCCTAGCAGGTAAACAGTATCTTTTTTGTGTAGGGGAGTGACAAATTTTCTATAGTTTGTAATGAAGCTTTCTCACTTCCAAAACTATCTAACGGGAATTAAGTCTTTGCACGAAGTTGTAGGACACGCTGTCCACATTTGGTATAGTGACATGCTATCTATGGCATCATCTGTATGTCTGCAATACAATTACATGTGCAGGATCAAACTACATTACAAACATATTACAATTTTCCAGCCTTCTGTTCCAAATTCACCATTAATTACGGAGCCCGTTTTTTCTTAATGCGTTATGCTGCTCCATTACACAAAAAATTCTTAAACAAGTAAACTCTACGTTAGTAAAACGGTGCTTTGCGCCAAATTATTATTTTTTAACAAATAGAATTCAGTCCATTTCCTTTTGTGGAACTACAATGAGAACCAAACTTTTCCTTTCCGTTTGTGGAAGAAGAAATTATGTGTTTGTTTGCTCAGGCTGGACAATTAGGAACAATATATATGGAACTGGTAGTTTAAGAAGGCAATGCCGTTTCAGAATGACCCGTTAGTCAACATATGAACATCATTCATTTTAGTTGTCAGTAATGACAATGATTCTTTATATGTTTTTCTTCAGAAAAAATTTATCCCATCATTTGTCATTATTTTGTAAGTCCATAATAGTAACATAGTAACTTCAGGGAGGGACCTTGGCTAATTTTATGAGGAATGAGTTGACCCTTTTGTGTTGCAATTTAACTAATTACTTTTCGACATATCATCTAATAAAGAACTCATTTTTGAAATCTTCCGCTGCTGTATATCTAGCAGTCCTTTTACTTGCAGCGCCGTATACTGTATTCTGTTTCCTGAATTTAGCAGGAAGCAATCCATCATCCGAATTGAGCAGGACGGGACAGTAGGATTCTAAATGACAGGTAAATGTGAGAAAGTTTGAAGATGGAAAGAGATTTTTATCTAAAAGTGAGATCGTGTTTGTGGACATGTCTAAGTGGGAAAGTAAAAGACATGCATCTTGTTTTTACACCAAAATTCAGTTTTTTTTCCCCCGCACAGGAAAGTCATTTTCATGTTATTTTCAGGTGATGGATATCTTTATCGTCGCATCCAGTGTGAATTGTTTGAACAATAACTTGTATTCAAAAACAAAACAATGTTTGTTTAATGTCCTGTAAAGAGAATGCATGGTATTTATGATATGTTGTGTACATTTTAACAAGAAAAAAAGAATGTCCGGGCTGCAGAGATGATCAAGTTCTGAAACCCTGTTTTACACTTGCTCATAACAGTGGCAGAAGGCATTGTAAAGATAGACTACGTTCTTTAATGAAGGTCGAACCCTTGCCACTGGTCATCCGCAGTTAGCAACCGTGACGTTAGACCACAATGGCTGAATGTGTTTGCTACTTAGCTATACTAAGTTTTATTCATCTTATTCACTTATTGTATTCACCATAGATCTCAAGTGTTGAACAGAAACATTTATTGTACTAGCAATGGGGCATGTGTTGACAGAATAGTGGGCGAAGCTCTCCTAACTAGTGTTCAACCGACGATACGTAGACAGATATTTTTGCGGTTCTGGTAAACGCGTTGACAAGCGTATCAGACTAATGCTATTTTGGCAAAAAATATAGCATTTGTGGTGAAAATTAAGTGAAGTGCTTTCCTTAATTAGTATCTAGTATGTTGACCTTTAATATGTTGTTTACCACACTGGTGTTTGTCACTTCGTGATGTAGAAGAAAAAAGAGAGAATCGTGATGTAGAAGAAATCGTATGACATTTTAACACTTGGGCATGTAAAAGATTTAAACACTACTAGTATATACCAAACAAAGTTGTTATATTTATACACGTAACGTAACTAACTAATATACCCGTCCGTTGGTGCACGATGAACAAAATGTGTTGGCAACACTGACAGATAGGACTGTTTCTAAAATTTGTTGGCAACAAACACTGACAACTACTGTGACTGGAATACCTCTACGACCTGCTCCAGTATTTAAGTAATACTATGCAAAATTTGGTGGAAACCAACGGACGTAGTAGACTGTATAAGTAAAAGTACAGACAAATTTCAATTCTATGTACTACTGTATATGGTATAAGATCACTTCTTACATTTTAGTATTTACATAACACACGTTCTTCATATTATATTCCTTCTACAGAATAGTAACGTAACGTGCCGACAAAAAATTGCCTTACACCAAGGCATAAGGAAATATCTTAGTCACTGAGTGGAAATTCCACCGCACTTCCGGGATACAAGCAGCCGAAAATGTGATAAAATGAACATTAAGTTTTCGTACTACCAATACCATTAACAGCAGAGCTGATGTGGCATGCTATCGTCAGACTTCAAACCTGTTCTACCCAAAAAAGGATATTCCAAAAATTTGCAATGGGTGCACAAGATATCCCCTAATGAAAGCAAGAGATTTCCAGAAATCCTCTGAAGTATAAGTGGGCGAAATGACCATGAGTGGTACGAGTTTACAGCCTGTAATTATACAATCCATTTGCCTGAAGTCGATATATCAAAGATTCCATATGCCAAACGAGAAAAAAATTCGTGGTTGAATAACAATTGAAGCGTATGCGCGAACAAACGTCTAAGTGACATTTTCAAACAAAAAAATCACTAGTACATTTTTATATATAACAGGAAAAATATGAGGCATAAAATATTCATACTGTGCACAAAACAGGACTTTAGTCTAACATGCCTTCGTGCAAAGTATGAATATTTTATGCCTCATATTTTTCCTGTTATATATAAAAATGTACTAGTGATTTTTTTTATTTGAAAATGTTACTTAGACGTTTGTTCGTGCATACTCTTCAATTAGTAGAAGTGTAATAATTACGTACACTGAAGTGCAGAAGTCATGGGATACCTACCTAATAACGTGTGGAACCCCCTCTAGCGCAACGAAGTGCAGCTACTCGACGTGGCAGGGATGCGACAAGTCCCTGGTAGTCCACTGGAGGGATGTGCAGCCATGCACTCTCGATTGTCATCCACAATTAGGTGGTTGTTGCAGCTAGAGAATCCTGGGCACGAATAGCCCGTTCGATGATATACCACATGTGCTCAATAGGGTTCATGTCCAGCTATCTAGGGGACCAAAGTTGCTAGAATGTTTCTCAACCCAGTCGCGCACCATTGCGGCCCGAAGACATGGCGCATTGTCATCCTGGAAAATCCTATTATTTGCAGGATACACAAAGTCCATAAAGGGCTGAAGAGGGTAACTAAGCAGATGAATATAGCGTTGACCGGTCTATTATGAAATTGCGTAGCGATTTAGAATAAATACGCTATAAAAATATTTTTTAAAAAAATATTAGTTTGATGATAATGGCTACGGTGGCTCAGTTGGTAGAGCTTTCATCTCTGGTGCTAGGGGTCGTCGGATCGATCCCTGCTCATGCCATGTGAGCTTTGTGGTGGACAAACACCGTGTGCGTGGTTTTTCTCGGGGTGCTCCCATTTCCTCCCAATTTCTCCTTTCTACCAATTCATTCCATCATCATCCATACAGCCTGAGTCATAGTTACCTAAAGGCCTTAAAATAAATTCAAATTCAAGTTATAAGACAATAGCTCCAGGAAGTAAGTACATAGTATCTGCAACTTGAGATTACTACGCGTTGTCAGTGTCTTATGTATTATTAGACAAAATTATTATGTTTCCTTAGTTTGTGTTTGGAGATTTGTAACTGAAGAATACATTTCGAAAAACAGAGAGTTTTAGCTGAACGGAGTGACTTTGTACTGTACCACCGGCGTATACTGCAGATGGTATTTTTAACTTAGAACACGATGTCAGTCTCGATCGTTAGGTTTGCAAAAGACATCTGTACCCAAATAGACGCGATGTTTTGGCTTTAGCTGCCAGACTTCCAGAGGATAAACAAATGTTCTCAGATGTAATTCAGATATCTGAAATAACAATATGTTTCTTTGGATCATTATATTTTCACTTGATTTTAGACGTGTTCCAGAATTAGCAAGAAAGAATACACTAATCAAGATAACAGCTAATTCGGAGAGTAAACAATTCAGTGTAGGAAACGTTACACTGGAAAGCTTTCATCATCAAAACGTTCTTTAAATTTTTGTATAATCTTCTGAAGTCGTCTTATAAAATATAAACTACCCGAATGTATAATCAATTTCACACTAGATGCAGCTGTATCACCAGCGAAAAGAGCATCGCGCATCAGCATGTGCATTATACTGAGAATGCGCTTGTCATTATGATAAATCACTGCAATATTAATAGTAGACTGGGCTGCCTCACTATATCGAGAAACAATAGTAAATTACCGGGTTGATTTCCCAATGACGACAAATTTTTCTTTATTTCCTAGAATAAGATGAAGACAGAAATGAAACTTAGCTATAAGAAATAAAATATTAATCTCTGATGTCAAATTTTGGGATCTTCATAACTCACTCAGCAAACCCATCCTTTCGAGACGTAGGCCTAACTTTGAAGTTGTTCTGAATAATATAGCGAAAAAGTTGTAAACACAAACATTTTATCTTAATATCAATATTTGTATGTAACTTCCAGGTACTTCAAAGTCTAAAATTATAACGTATCATCCCCATTCAATGGAATTTTATCTCATCTTAATATAACTTATTTTCGGAAGAATTTAATTTCGGTTCCATCAATTCAATTAATTTATTTTATTTTTCTGATTTGCTTCTTGTAATGATAAAAAAAAGTATTTAACACACAAAGTAGCAAACTTATTTTATACACATTAGAAAAGGATGGAAAACAAAAATGAACTAATTTCGATAATTTTGTACCGAAGTTAGTTTTTAAATTAGGTATCAGGCTTTTTTAGTAGCAAAGTTCGCTCCTAAACTTACTTAAAAGATACGTAAGCTTGCATAATACAACAACAACAACAACAAAACACTAAGCAAACTAGTACTACAGACTGATAAAAATTTCTTTCGGCGTATCATCTGCCCGCCCGTTGGTGCGGAGTATAATATATTTGGAAGGTAACCCATCAAATATGCCAACTAACATAAGATACTGAGGCCGTAGAGTCTACGATATTCGTATGGACGTATGAAGGAACCGTAATATATTTGGTAACTTTATATATCCTACAAAACTCTATCATGATCCATTCATAGTAAATTGGTTGGCAACACTGACTATTGAGGTCTTTGAGGATGTTGAACTCCTCAGTCGTGTTTGTAGTGTATGGAGGAATCATTTATACCAAACTTGGTGCATGTACGGTAAATGCTATATAAATCATTATATACATTGAGTTTTATACTAAGGTGGCAACACTGGAAACTATGGTACTTTAGGTTCTGGAACCCCCTCACAGTCGTTTTTCTAGGTAATCGAGAACTAATCACGCTGTTTGGTTCAGGTGCATTGAATGGCATTTAACTCTTTTTTTAAAAACAATAAGGTGGCAACTATGCCAACTGGAATGATTTGGTTGTTTTGGATTCCCACAAGCGATGGTATCGACTCGAGGAGTATTCATGTCAAGTTTATTACCCTTTACAGACCAAAACAAATAATTAAATTTTATATATAGCACGACACAGCCAGATGCAATGAGTTCCTCTTATCCTCACAAAGGGACATGATACTATTAAGCCACAGTGTCACCTATCATAAGGTTTGAAAACTCTATCATACAACAATCATAAGTTAGGCGGCACCCAAGACCACAAAGAGAGTAAACTTTTTTATTTGTATTTGATTAATTTAAGAGAAAGTTTTTCTTTTTGAAATTACTCTCCACCATTTTGAAAATTAACAGCCATTTTCGATGTAGGCAATTTATAAAAACGCACGTGTATCTGAAAATAGCCACAATATTACAAAGAGTTTGTTTACTAAATTTCAGGTCGTTAGCACAAATATTCACGACTTTCCCATTTTTATATATGTGGTTTCCGAAAAGCCTCCATATCTTGAAATGATCAAATTGATGTAAAGGACATTTGTATCAAATATTATGTTGGTATACCAAAATGCAGGATTTTCTTGAAATTGTGTATTTATCCTCCGGACTATCAGAGATACCCGTATGAGTTTAAAAGTAAGGCCACGTTGGTTATGCTAACCGACGTTTTCCAAAGTTTTCTTACAGCTCTTAGGTCAATTCAAGAGAGACTATTGTCACATTCTTCTCTTTCCATTCCTCTGGAACATGTGCTTCTCAAAGGTCGTCGTTCTCCACAAGCCACAAGCTTAGACCGTAGACTCGAATTCTTTTCGGCAGTCTGACCTACTACAGGTTCAATTAGACACCCTCCGTTTCCAACTCTCCCCATCTAATGTGTTTTTCATATCTTGAAAACTCATTCCTATACTCCTATCTGTCAATGTTCCAAATCACCTTCTTCCTCTCTTTCCTTGAATCTTATCCTCTTCAATTTTTATCTGTAAATATCATTCTAAGAGTGTAGCTACCCAAGATCTGTTTCATGACAAATATTTGGTCTGTAGTCGATCTTCCTTTTCTAAATAACGATTAATATTCCCCTAGAATACTCTCAGCCAGTAGTTCCATTCTTTCCTTCAATATGCCGGTAAATACTTTATATGCACTACACAGTAAAGATATTCCCCTATAGTTGTTACAATATTTTGTCGCCTTTCTTGTATATGGGGCATATGATACTTTTTCTCCAATCTTCTGGGATTTCTTCTTCCACTCATATCCTTCCTAGCAGTTGCTGAAATAGCTCTTCAACTTCTCTTCCTCCATATTTTATTAATTCGGCTGGTATATTATCGTACCCTGTTGCTTTTCCATTTTTTAGTTTTTGTATGTTCCTCTTGATCTCGTCTGTTGTGGGTATATCTGCTATACATTCTTTATCTTCTATCCCATTGTAATTTGTATCTGTTCGTTGTTCCTGTCTGTCGTTCATTTCATCTTCTTGATCCTGTTCTTGTGGGTTCAGTAAGGTTTGGAAGTATCTCGCCATCTTTCTTTTATCCTTCTATCGTCCCTATAATTTTAACATCCTTATCTTTACACATTGTCGTTTGCGCAATGAATCCTCTTCTTATTTTCTTGATCTCTTTG
>JAGDQP010037974.1:6838-18375 GCA_022664845.1 Lepisma saccharinum
CAGGGTTTTCGTACTGTGGGCCAGGTACCAAGTTACAAGAACGATTAGAAAGACGTGATAGGGGTATTAACCCATTAGATGAAGCATGTAAAGAACATTATATTTACTAAAGAGATAATAAAAATACGAGTTCAAGGCATAAAGGAGACAAGGAATTAGAACATAAAGCATGGAAAAGAGTTTTTGCTACGGACGCGTCGTTAATTACAGAAAAATTACCTGCTTTAGGAACTGTCTTAGCGGTGAAAGCCAAAGTAAATTTAGGTATGGGTTTAAAATTAGAATGGGGTTTGTTAAGATTTTTTCTTTGTAGTAAATATGTGTTCGATTAAGGTGCTACGTTTTCTCTTTCTCACGATGAGCTAACTACTTTAAAAATTATCATGTATTAACGAAGAAACAACTTAATGCTAAAGACAAGAAAATTAAAGAAGGTAAAGGAATTACTAACTTAAAACACAACACAAATGAAAAAATCAAGGATTCGCCAAAATAACATATCGGTGGTTTTATTTTTACAATACCAGCCATTCTTGCAGCATTAGGAGCTGCTGGTTCTCTAGCAGGTGGTGCAGCAGCCATTGCTAAAACTGTGTTAGACGCTAAGAAAAATAAACAAGAATTAGAAGAACAAAAAAGACATAACCAAGCAATAGAAGAAAAGGCTGGTGCTAAAGTTAGAGGCAGAAAGTAAAAAAACTGAAACCATTAATCAACTTCGACATACTGAGGTTGGTGAAAGAATTAAGGATATTGAATTTTAGAGGAGTGTTTATGAGTGATGAATTACCTTAAAGACCTAAAGTTAGAGAATGTGGTGTTGTAAATTTAGATAATTCTGAAAACATTGGAACACTGGATATGCTATTGGAAACATAGAGGTGTTAAGTTCGTGTTTGATTCTTACGGAGGTGTTCCACCAAAAGCGTTAATACAATATCTTGGAATTAAAAATCTGTTTTATAATGATAATTGCATACAAGACTTTAATTCTGTTATTTGTGGACACTTGTGTTAAAGTTTAAAAATTGTTGAGTGAAGGTTGTTCTTTTAGCGATGTTATGTACAAATTCAAATGACCTAGATTTTTAAGGCTTTTATGGGTAATTACCATAAAAGTTTTTTGACTAAAGGTAGAAACATCGTCCCAATAATGTTTGGAGTTCTATTACCAGTGTTGATGTTCTGATTCTTAAACGCTCCTAAAAGTTCTAAGGTGTTCTCTAGGTTTTTTGGGTCTCAGGATTTTAACTTTAGAGGTTCTTATTAACTTTGATGGTATAAAAATAAACGAACCAAGAATAACACAAACGTTTTTCAAATTAATTGTTTAATTTTCATGGCCGGCAAACGTTATTTGAAAAGTCGTTATATAACAAACATGGATATATTTGGTAATGTTAAAGGTAATTAATTAAATAAGAAAGATTTTAATCAATTTAAAACGCAAATGTATTATGCAGACCATGATTTAGTATCGAGGCAAACACTTAGAGCACACAAATCAAACATATAATCTATGTTAGATAATGTCATTACAAAAGAAGATTTTTAAATGATATACGCTGAAGTGTACACGTTAATTATGAAGAAAGAAACTATAAACTTAGTATGTTGATTGAAAACTAGAAATGTTAAACAACCAATTTTCAGAATATTTAATCTTTCTAATGAGTACAAATTTCTCTATAATGGTAAAATAACAGACTCGGAATTAATCCCTGATAAATACTTTCTGCACATATTTTTAAATAACACGATGATTGAATATTTTCCCATTAGTTTTAAAAAGAATGATATAATTACGTTTACTCCGACTGTAAATTATGCTATGGAAGAAGGTCAAATATTGTTTGTTGCCATGTATATAGAAACAAATTATAATACTTTTCTTTTAAATAAATAATAGTGATGATATGCTGTGTCAAGTGAAAGAAAAGAAAACGGTATTAGAATTGAGCAAACAAAAATGGAACGTATATGAAAAATGGAGAGTATGTTGTATTACAAAGGCTCAATTTGTTAAGAAGAAAGAATTCTTAGAAATGATAATTTATATTTTAGAGAAGAAATTATAGAAGAAATACGTAAACAATCACGAAAAAACTTCGAAAGGCTAAATGTTATTACGAAAGGTATAGGTGATATATGGCAAGCCGATCTTGTTGAAATGGATAGTGGCGTGTTAAAAGGAGTTTCAAAAGTAAATAAAGGCTATAAATATTTACTAACAATAATTGATGTGTTTTCTAAATATGCATTTGTTGTTCCTGTTAAAGATAAAACTGGTGTTAATGTTGTAAAATCTTTTGAATCAGTAATAAAAAATAGAAAACCTAAGAATTTGCAAACTGATCAAGGCAAAGAGTTTAAAGAGTTGATGAAAAACCACAATATCAATCATTATTCGACTTACAGTGGTAAAAAAGCTTTTGTTGTACAGCGTTTTAATAGGACACTTAAACAAAACACGTGGAAAAAGTTTACTACTCGAGGGAATTAAAATGGTTAGAAATGTTACAAGAATTGGTTAGTGAGTAGAATAATAATGTTCATCAGACAATTGGTATGAAGCCTGTAGAGGTAAACAAGGAAAACGAACAAATGATATTAACAAGAGTATACAAGAAAGAATATAAGTATGTTAAGTTGAAAGTACAAAATTGGCGATTATGTTCGTATAAGGCTTATTTGAGAATGGATACACACACAATTGGTCAGCAGAGGTTTCGTTATTAGTCAGGTTATTTCTTCTAATCCACCAACATACCGAATAAAAGATTTGAACAACGAAGAAGTTAAAGGAAGATTTTATCAACAGGAATTATTAAAAACCAAATATAACGATAAGTACCTTGTGGAAAAAGTATTATGTTAAAAGAAAAAGAGATATTATTATTAAGAGAACAAGAAACATTATTTGCAAAAGGAAGTACACCAGAATCCAACTGAGATAGTGACAAGTAAACTGAAAGTGAGGATGAAGATTATGATGATGAGGTAGATTCTTAAAAATGAGTTACTTTTGTTTTATTATTAGTTACTTTGATGGATTGTTCACATTAAAGCTGTGAGCCTAACACAACATATTAATAACCATAAGGTAGAAAAATGAAATAAAAAAATATTTTCTTTCTAATAAACAAGAGATTAGTTTAGTTAATAGTACTGTTAAAAATGAAATGACGAAAATCAAATCAAATCAAGCGGTAGAAGTAAGAAACGAAAAGGTGATAATGAAAAGTTTAATTAAACATACTGTAGTTGAATTGAAAAGTTATGTAAAGAGAAGGGAATAAGAGGTTATTCCCGATTAAGAAAAGCAGAACTTATTGAACGCACTAAACAACATAAAGACGAACAACAGAAAAAACAACTTAGAAAGATATTCCCATCTAAACAAGAAATGTTTGAAGAACAAAAACAAACACGTATACCTATCAAAGTAAAAACAAAAGAAACAGCACTGAAAAGACGATTACAAACTCTTAAAGTTGAAAACGCAGGAGGATATAAAAATCCAACAGCATTTTTAAATGCAAGTGGAAGAGTTGTTATTAACAAAATTAAAGAATTAAAATTCCATCCTCTCAAAGTTAAACTTGTTTTCATTTGTGACTACATTAAAGATAAAGTACACAATTCAATTTTAAAACATCAAATGAGAGAATCGTAAAATCAACTGACTTAAATGAATATATACAAAATGGAAAACAGAAACTTCTAAGAGAAATGGAAGAGTTTCAAGGTAGAGGATCAGGATGGACCCTACATCAAATTAAACATTTTGAAATCACATTAAACAAGTATTTCCCACTAATAGATTCTTCATACATTGACCTTCCTATACCAATCAAGAATAAAAAAGCTGTTATTAATGTTCAAAATAAAGATAATGTTTCTTATATTCAGTTGCATTTATTTAAAACCAGTACAAACAGATCCTCAAAAAGTTCTACAGTATAAGAAAATAGTTAATGACTTAGAAAACAAATATTGCGACGATATCGAATTTCCTGTACAATCAAAAGATATAGTAAAGTTCGAAAAAATAATTAACATTTCAATTAATATGTATAGTTACGATGAAAAATTAAATATTTATCCACTTCAAATCACAAAGAATAAGCACGAAAAACATGTTAATTTATTGTATGTAAAAGATAATAAAAACGATCATTTTTGTTGGATAAAGAATTTGTCAAGATTAATAAGAAGCCAAGTAACAAAACATGAGAAACTGTATTTCTGTGATAGGTGTTTAACAAGACACTTTAGGAATGATAAACAGTTACAAGAACATGAGCTTTATTATAAGGAACATGAGGCTGTTAGAATAGAACTTCCGAAACCATACGATAATCATATAGAGTTTCAAAACTATAACAGATCATAGTTCCATTTACAATATACGCTGATTTTGAATGTTTGTTATGTAAAATGGAAGTAGAGCACAATTGTTCAAAAACTAAAATATCAAAAGCATGTTCCAATGAGTTTCTGTTATGTTAAATATTCAAATGGTAATTATAAAAGTCCTCTTAGTTATATTGGTTTGGATGCTGCAAAAGTGTTTGTTAGAATGTTACAGAAGCAATGAAAATAAAGATATATGATGACAAAGTTAAAATGAACAACCTAACTGAAGATGAAAAAGTGTTATATAAGAATTCTGATACTTACCACATATGTGAGAAAAACTTAAATGAGTTACTACCAGCAGTTGGAAAGCAAATAAACTTATTAAAAAAGAAAGTAGAATTCCCCAAAAATGAAGATGATATGAAATATATGTTAGAAGAATGGAAAAATGAATTAAGAGAATTAAGAAAGTGTTTACGTAAGGTTAATATGAATAATGCCAAAGTGAGAGATCATGACCATTTAATTGCAAAGTTTAGAGGTGCAGCCCATAGCTATTGTAATTTAAACTACAGAAATCCTAATTTTGTTCCGGTATTCATTCACAACTTAAGTGGTTATGATACTCACATGTTTGTTAAAGAACTTGCTTACGATACAAATGATATAAAACTAATTGCAAATAACGAGGAAAACTATATAACATACTCGAAATACGTGAATTTTGGTAAAAAGAATGGGATTCATTTACGATTTCTAGATTCATTTAGATTTATGTCAAAGAGTTCCGCAGAATTATCAAGTAACCTTACAAAAGAACAATATGAAGAAAGCTCAAAACACTTTTCAAATGAGTTATTGGATTTAGTAACTAAGAGAGGTATTTATCCTTATGATCATATTGACTCGATTGAAAAATTAAAAGAAACAAAACTACCTCCAAAAGAAGTGTTCAATAAACTAACCGACACTCATTTAAATGATAAGGAATATGAACATGAAGAAAAGGTTTGGAAGTCATTCAATATTAAAAACCTAGGAGAATACACAGAACTTTACAAAACAGATCTGTTAATTCTAGCGGATGTGTTTGAGAATTTTAGAAACGTGTGTGTAAAGGCTTATGGGTTAGATCCTGCTTGGTATTTTACAGCACCTGAGTTATCATGGGATTCTATATTAAAAATTACAAATCAAATTAGAAATGTTGACTGATGATGATAAGGTACTAATGATAGAAAAAGGTATAAGAGGTGGAATTTCAAAATGTAGCAAAAGATTTGTAAAAGCAAATAAATACATGAAGAATTACAATAAGAATGAATATTCAACATACCTAACATATCTGGACGCAAATTACTTGAATGGCTGGGCTATGAGTCAATAAATGCCTTATAAATACTTTAAGTGGATTAAACCTTTCATAGATTTAAAGAATATTCCAAATGATTCTGAAATGGGTTACATATTAGAAGTTGATTTATTCGAGTATCCGAAATATTTACATAAACATTCTAATTTACCGTTAGCTCCGGAAAATTTAAAACCTCCAGAATCGAAACAAACTAAACTTTTAACAACACTCTATAACAAAGAAAGGTATGTTATTCAGTATAGAAACTTACAACTGTAGATGTCGCTTGGAATGAAATTAAGAAAGGTACACAGGGTACTAGAATTCAAACAATACGATTGGTTAAAGAAATACATTGACTTAAATACGAATATGAGAACAAAAGCTAAGAATGATTCTGAGAAAGACTTTTACAAATTAATGAACAATAGTGTGTTTGGGAAAACTATGGAGAATATTAGAAAGAAGCCATGTATTAGCTTAGAACGTGATCCGAAAAAAGTAGAGAAATTAATAGCAAAACCAAACTTCGGTTACAGGACAATATTTACAGAAGATGTATGTGCGATATATATATGAAGAAAGAGAAATTAACATTAAATAAGCCAATATATGTAGGTATTTTAATGTACGACTTCCATTACAATGTTAAGAAACCTAAATATGAAAATATAAGTTTGTTACATGGATACTGATAGTTTTACGTATGAAATTAAAACAGAATATTTTTGTAAAGATATGGAAAAAATTATTCATCGTTTTGACACAAGTGAATATGAAGAAGATAATAAGCAAAGAATACCACTAATAAACGAAAAACTACTAGGTAAGATGAAAGATGTAAACGAGAGAAAAATAATGACTGAATTTCTTGGATTAAAATCGAAAATGTATGCCTTAAAGTAGAAAATAAGGAAAAGAGAAAAGCTAAAGGAATAACTGTGTAGTATCAAAACTAAAATTTGATGATTATAAAACAATATTTTTATCCTTGAATTCTTGCGTTTGCTTAATTGTTATGCATGTGAAGTATGTAAAAACGAATATTTCCTGAAATTGTCACAAAATATTAATAATGAAATTATAACGACAAAACCAAAATATTTTATCTATTTTATTTTAAGTTTATTCGAGAATGTAGAAACACAAAGACAAACCTAATTCGAAGTCATAAGCACAAACTGTACACCATAAAAGTTAATAAACTTGCTTTAGATTCGAACGCTGACAAAAGATATGTACTACAAAACCGTGTTGAAACTTTAGCAGAGAGACATTATAGGATAGTGTAGAAATGTAATTGTGTAGTGTAGTTGCATGTAAGTGTTCTATGATATTTAAGTTATAAAGCTCCAATGTATTAGGTGAGAAGAAAAAGAATGAAATTATGTGTAGTGTAATTATTTAAATCAAAGTTCCAATGTACAAGGTGAAATGTGTAGTGTAAGTGTTTCTAGATTCCAAATCAGCGGTTTTTAGATCCTAATCTCATTTTTAAATCTCGATGTGCATTTATCAACGTTTCAAGCCAATTGCTCTTGTTCTGCGCTAGGTGATTTTTAAAGTTTCAAAAAACAAGGAAATTTATATATGAAATTTGTGAATAGCAAATTGCGCCAGAACGTTTGTTCATAAACTACTGACTAGCTATATTCAATTTTAAATTTCTTCAAAATAAGTAATTTGTTTCATAAAATTTTTAAGCAAATTTCCTTAAGAATCATCTATTAGCAATAGTGTTACATTAATTTTTACGATATTGTGAAAGAAACTAATAATCTGAAAACCCAAAGTGAACCTGTCAAAAAGAAGTGAGTTAAAAAATGCTTTAGTTTTTAAGTGCATGTGAAGAATGTCGGATTGTACTGTCAATGCTACACCTTTCACTACTTTTTCAAATGTCGCTGTGCTGTTTTGCATTGTGTACTGCTAGAAATGTTTTTACCTGGTTCGTGTAGCATTTGTTTATACTAAAAATATTTTGGAATCATCAGGTTTTAATGGCAGAAAGTCTGTAAAAACCATGTGGATTTATCATCACATAAAATTCTACTGTATTATACACCGTGTCTGTGATTTGCAGGGTAAATTTATCAAATAAAAATTCACGAGCTTCTTCTAGAACTCGAGCTGTTTTCTGTAATATTTTTGAAACGATTACAATTGCTTGTCAATGTCATGTTTTATAGACAGACATGTATGAAATTAATGAAACTGCTGTATTCGCCTGGAGAATTGCATTTGTTGATTTAGAAACTGCTATATGGTATGCAATATACTGTTGTATTGCTGCTACACAATAGAAAATATGTCTCGCCGCTGAGAGGGAATATTTATATGCTACCTCGATATCATATCGTTTAAAATTCTCAGTATGTAAGTAGGACCACAGATTTCTCGGAAGATGCACACATTCGGAATTTTAAATAAAGCTAATATTATAACCTGCTGGGAAACTTCTAAATATTCCAGCAAAAATAAATGCAAAGTGTGAGGTTGAAAGAGTTTATAATATAATAAACTAACTTGCAAAAAAACTGCAAGTTAGTTTATTACATTCCCGATTCGGTTTTGATGTCAGTTTGAACGAGAAAATATTCTATCCAATTATCATCAATAGTTAAATATAAAATACTTCAATCGGAAGATATTAGCAACAATTTGAAATAGCTTTCGCATTGAAAATTATATTTTGAAACTTCTTATAAGTGTATCTGCTCTTCGTTTATAGAAAGAACACTATGCTTTACACATGTCATTTAATGTTAACGTTTGCAAGTAGTACATACAAATCAGGAAATTTTACGTTATGAAATAGAAACAAAAAAGTAATATAAACTCAGATCGCACATGTAGCATTATTTGCATTGTAAATCTGCAAACCTTAAGCAAACCTTCCAGAAAAATATTTCTATAATATTTGTAAATTCATCGGCCTACTAGTGAGTGCAAATGTTGGCCCAATTTGTTAACTGAAGTAGGTAAAATTTGGTCAGTTTTTTTATATGAGTTCGATCCACCTAAACTACCTAATATGAATCCTTGTACTTTAAGGGTTTAATCATATATACAACTTTATAATCAAATTCAAAAGCCAATCTGCATACTTCTACCTATTTATTCAAATCCTGCTATTCACCCAAATTGCAAACAAAGAGACGCAAGCTTTCATGAAAATCAGCCATAATTTGGTAATCTTGTAACTAAATCTAGTATAATTTAAACCTTAGCTAATAAAAAATTTCCAAAACGTTCAAATATATAAATTATCCTAGATTTAGTAACAAGATTACCAAATTATGGCTGATTTTCATCAAAACTTCCGTTTCATGCTTTGCTTGATAAAAATTTCCAAGACATTCAAAATTAATATGGCAAAAGTCCATCAACATAAGTTTATCATTTTTATTAGGTAAATAAAAATTACGCCACCCTTACTCCTTCCGTAGCTACAAAATCACTGGTAAAATAGGTTCTAAGCCTTTTTAGTTGCCTTCAAGACCCTTAAAAATCGAACAAAAAAAGTTTTGAACTAGCTGCCTTCCACTACAAATGGGCAATAACATCTGCAATAACAAATGGGCAATAACAAAGTTCTCGCACAAATCAAGTTGTTCAAATTCATCCTTTACGTGCAGTAGGGACCGTGATTAGAGAAACTGATGGCATTGGCGAGGTGAGATTCCTATCGAAGGCCCCATACAGGCATCTGCCTGGTTTCGCAGGTGAGGCACGAACTCACGCTCCCTCTCTAGCGTTTCTCGAAGTCTTCGATATAATTGATTACAGGGAGGGAGCGGGTGCATGCTTTGAATTAAAATACCAGAAGTTAACTGAGGTAAGCAAGTTGCACAATTCGTAACAATAAAAATGCAGAACAAGTATCTAATATTTGTATTTAATATCGAACGACATTGCCGTTGTACCATATTTCGACATTCAAGGAAAATCCAAAATGTGAAAATGCAAAGCGTGAATATTAAAAAATCTGCCATGTTCCTTATAAGCGTGGCATAATGCCAGCAAGGTCAACGTTGGCATTTGGTCGGCGAAGGTGGACCAACAATCGAGGCGACGTCGTTTTGAAAAATCCCGACGAGAAGCCGACGACGGTACAGTAACATTTATAGTACAGTAACTAAAAATTACTGTATTTTATATAATGTGTGAAATATAATTTCCGATTTCGTTCCAGATTCGGTTTTGTTTTCAGTTTGAACGAAAACGTATTCTATCCAATTATGAATAATTTAATATAAAATTTATTTCAAAATCACATCAGGAAATTTTACATGAAATATACTCAGATAGCACATGAAACTTGCAGCAAATATGCAGCTATATTTGCATTGTAAGTCTCCAAATCTGCAACCCGCTTGGCATTGGAAAGCTGCAAACTTACTAGAATCTTGGCGCAACTGGTTGGAAGCATAATATACCACACATTATATTGGAGATATCCATCCAATGTTTTTTCAAGATGGCGTCGAAAAATGCTAATTTGTTGAAACCATGGAAATGCAACAACAATGAAAGGAAATAAATATGTTTCCATGGTAACGAATTGGTGGCGCAAAGTTGCCAGTCGACTGTTACCCAAACTTGCAACAAACTTCTGTAATAGAATTATGTAATTTTTAGCACAATTAGTTCACATCTAAAAGGAACGATTCAGTTCTTACGTCCATAGACAGGTAGCAATCTTTTAACAATGCTATAAAAATAAATGAATGGATTATAATTTAGCAGAGTCCCAGCATGACTAGCCAAGGACATTCCACTTACAACTAAATCCATCAAAGCCACGGGCACATCGTTTTCTTCCCAAAACTTGACGCACAATCTTTGGGCGCTACCTTCCCCATTCCTTCCACTAGAATAGTGATTGCAAAGAGACATCCCCCAAACTAATGATTGAAGCAGGATTCGCCTGCCCCTGGAAAAATATAGTAAAATATTGAAACATCTGCAGCGCTTCTGAAGGGTGAAAATTGTCGATCACTAAGAAATCTTTGGTCAAACCTAAGAGTGGATCAGATCCTCTGTGTGATTCCTTTATCCTGTATTGAACAGATCGAACAAGATCCTGAATCTTGAATATAAACTAAACCTAAACCTAAACCTAAACATAAAATAAAAAAACAATCTTACTGAATCCTGAATATAAACTAAACCTAAACTAATAAATAAAAACAAAAAAGCAAAAACTAAGAAATCTTAAAAAAATTAATAAACAAAACTAACCTAACCTAAACCTACATGATTATTCAGATTTAGTAAATCATGTTCTTGGAATTATCACATTTAGAGTATTCCTGGTCTAGTTTAACCTGATTACAAAGTCGACGAATCATTTTTGAACGTATTAAACTGTGAACATTCACAGTGTGAAAATTGAGTAAGGCTGAGTGCACCTTAGAGCGCCAGGCATGGGAGCACTTCCACAAAAGTCTATCTAGGAGCGAATTGTGATCTGCGTATCAACCGGATCGGCTTCGATGGTCAAATGAAGTTATAGGTATAGTTATTTCGTCACTATAGGGACAGATTTTCTATTAGACGGGAAATCCGAAATAATTGGAGATTAGTCTAAGAGTTGGGAAACTCCAGAATTGTCCAAACATTTGCTAATCCAATTGTACGAATTTCGAACGAATGCGAGAAAGTCGAAAGAATCAATCGCAAATTCCGAAAGGTCGGGAATATTTACTAAAAAATGTAGAAAATCACACATTGTATTGTTATACTGATCATCCAAGGGATTTTAACATTAAGTTAACGTTTGCAAGTAGTACATACAAATCAGGAAATTTTACGTTAT
>JAGDQP010037975.1:0-17540 GCA_022664845.1 Lepisma saccharinum
CTTCTTTCACTCATACAGTGTATCAATTCTGTTCGTTGCTACTGTTAGACCTATTACAGTAGATGAGAAGAGACTTCTCAAGGTTCTCTGGTACGAAACAACTCCTCCGTTAAGGATATCCATACGCAGAGAGAGTTCGCAGCATTAAAACAGACTGTCAGTTATACTACATTCTTCCCTAACTCAACATGTTTCAGCCCAGTTGAAGTTCTAAAATACGGCGACCATACGTCCCGAATTTTCCGGGCCAGTCCCGAATTTCATAAAAACAACGGCTATATAATTTAATTTGATAGGGACTTTTGAAGTAAATTTTATATTTGTTTCGTTGTAGTGGTTGTAATTCCTACAGAATGTTGAAGCTACCTACATTCGAAGCTGCGAAGAAAAAATGGAGAGAAACAAAATGTAAGCATTTGAGGCAGCAAGCGAATACCTACCTTCGTATTGTAACTTTTAGTGAAGATGCAAAAAGACATCTTTCGTGACACACTCGTCTTAATTCTTAAAATTGAGGCAACTTGAAGCTAAATTTATGGTCTGAATACGAACTTTTCCTTCGATCAACATTCAAGCCACCGATAATAAGTGGGAATCCATTAGAGGCCGGTAATACCAAGTCCCAAATTTTGACTGAGAAAATATGGTCACCATAGCTCTAGACATCTCTAGACACCTCTGCTTTCGAGGCTTCGCGACTCTAGGGTATATCTGTTTCATTCATTGTTGTTCTCACAAGTGCAAACGAATATACTAAATGAAATCAACGCAAAGAGTTTGATTGTCGATAGGTTCTTATTTATAGTGGGCAGATTTCGGTAAGTATTGTGCTATTTATGATAAAAGCGTGAAACTCGCAGGGATTGTTTATGACATAGCTCTAAGTAAATTAAAAAAAGGAGGCCAACAAAAAGTTCACAAAAACAATATGGCGTCCCAGTTTCCAAAATGGCTGCCAGGTAACTAAACATTCCAATAGTCAATGATAACCATCATCTTTATGTCGAACTGTATGTTTTTGAGGCTCACAAATTCCAATATGGCTGCCATAATTATCAAAAAGTTGAAAAAACAGGGATAATCGCAATCTTTATGTCGAACCAGAGGCGGCTTTGGCGGTGGCAACTGGGGCAACCGCCCCAGGCCCCGCGCTTAGGGAGGCCCCGCGTTCCGAGTTTATATCTTTCTTACTCAATGATATAAAAGTTGATTTGTAAAAAAAAAGTTTACAAATAAACTAGTTTGTATAGTTTCCATGCGAAATGTAATGTGAAATGGAAATGAATAAAGAAGCACTTGTAATAGCAATGCAGTTTTTAAAATATATTGTACTTTGTTTAAATAAATTATGTCGGATTTTTTTTTTCATAAGAAACCGCTGTTCATTAAAAAAGAGAATATTTTGTAATAAATTTAGGGTTAGGAATGAAAGGAAGAACTGAGAGGAAGCATTTAGGGGAAAGTTGCTTACTGCTTTATCGGCTTTAGATGTAACATTTCGGCGCTCAGCGATTTTTACTTGTATTTTGGCCCCGCGGGGTCATTATTGCCCTAGGCCCCGCGCTCACCTAACGCCGCCTCTGTGTCGAACTATATGTTTTTGAGGTTCACAAATTCAAATACACCATTTATTTTTATGTAGGAGTGATAGTTTTAGACATTCCGCCATTTTCCCAATATGGCTGCCATAACTATGTCATAGGCAATCACTGCAAGTTTCACGCTTTTATCATAAATAGCACAATTGTTCCATTTTTTTTTACTACAATCTGCCCCACTACATCTTTGGTCACTCTAAAAGAATAAGGTTTGCTGACTTCTCCTGCATAATTATAGTTAAGCCTATTATTTATTATAGTCTAATCACTCCACTTTCTTATTTCAGGTTCCATAGCAGCTGCTAAAGTAAAATAATTTGATAAATGGATTGGGAGAAATGCACCTTATGTCAATCTATATCTCATGAAAAATTGCAAGATCAAAAAATAGTACAAAAATGAAACTTGAACAGTGTTATGAAGTGATGGAACATGTGATAGCAGAATTTTTAAAAGAAGGTGTTGAGTTACCGGTAAGTGTGGACATCTCACTGTTAGATGAAGGGAAAGGATTCATGGAAACACTTCTGCAACATAATGCTAAGTAGCATAAGTCCTGCCGTCTGAAACTTAACTCAAAAGCATTAAGAAGTTTACAGAAAAAAAGAAAATCAGATGAAGAAGAAAGTTGTGTTGTGGAAGCTAGTGAAACAGTAACAAACCAAAGACAAATGAGAAAAAAGTCAGAAATCCATCCTACAGCAAATGTTTGCTTCTTCTGTGATTGTGAAGAGAAGCCAGATGATACTTTACATGCAGCTTCAACATTGGAGGTAAATGAAAGAGTGAATAATTGTGCAAAATTCCTTGGAGATGAAATCCTAATTGGAAAACTAAGCAAAGGGGACATGGTGGCTCAGGATGCTGTTTACCATACACGTTGCTTAGTGAAATTATATAACAGGTACAGAGATGCACAAGCTAAAGAAGCTGGTCCTAATAATGATCGCAAACTTGAGGCTGTTGTTTTGGCAGAGGTGGTTTCATTTATTGAAGAGGTAAGATTAAAAGAGCAATCTACCGTATTTAAAGTTGCAGATTCAGAGAGACTACAGCAATTAGGAGTTGTGTTGCATGGCCGAGTACATACAACTAAGCTGAAGGAACGTATACTGCTCCAAATAAGTGATCTCCGTTCGTTCAATAAAGTAGGAGACAGCTTTCTCGCATTTGATAGAGTTGTTGAGAATGTCGTTTTCAAGTTATACCAGCAAGAACTCAATAATAATGCTTACACACTTTCCTAGGCTGCTGATATTGTTCGCAAATAAATTTTAAACTGGGAAGTCAAATTCAAATACACCTTTGAAGAGAAAAAAACAGCAGCAAAATTCTCTTCAAACACTAGTCAGTATGATATTATATAGAAGAAATATTAAAGAAAGCAGAAGTATTGACACCGCTACACAGTCTACACTGACAATTTCAGAACTGCTAACATTCAATATGAAATCCCAAGAGCCAACCCCAAAATTATGTACCACAAATAAACTCGTGAGTCACCTGTACCAGTGGGACTCGCACTTTATGTATACACGCATACACGGCAAAGATGGCTGCTGGACATGATGTTTCAACTAGGTTTATGTGTGTCTTATGACAGGGTCCTACAGATCTCCAGTTGTATTGCACAAAGACTTTGCCAACGTTATAAAGAAGAGAATGTTGTTTATCCTCCAAACTTGTTGAAAGGTGTATTCACAACATCAGCAGGTGACAATATTGACTATAACCCGTCTTCTACAACAGCAAAAACTTCATTTCATGGTACAGGTATTTCGCTTTTCCAGCACCCACCACTCAACCACCCAGGAGAAGAGCGGATGAAAGTGGATATTAATGAAAAATCAATAACAAAATCAATTCCTCAACTACCAATCATCTACACAAATGTTGTTCCGATCCAGCATTTACCGGAAAATGTGTCTATTTCATCTGCTGAAGGACCTTACACAGGAACCTTGTCAGCAACGAAAGAAGCAGAAGACAAAGAGTTTCAGCGGTTGCTCCATGTTCAAGACTATTTGGATAGCAGTGCTACTACAAATGGGGAAACACTATCCTGGTCTGCATATCATGCAAAGAAAACCCCAACTCAAGTCCATATTCAAAGTGTATGTGCATTATTACCACTTCTGAAGGAGCGTGTGAATACACCAGCATGATGTTCGGCATGTTATCGAAGTTTTTGAAGAGCTTGGAAATCCTTTTTCTGATGAAAGTGAACTCTATAACATAGTCACTAAGCAAGTTGTATCAGATGAAGTGAAGAGGACACTCATGATAATTGAACAACACAGTTCAGATCTTTTCCGTGAATATGTTGAAACGAGATTGGAAAAGCAGGAAGTATTAATTTGTGAGTCAATAAAATAGCAGAAACTTTCGCTAATGAGTACTCCAGCCCATAAAAAGTCCAAGCAAAAAAGTATTTTACGATCTGTGCGCAATGATTGCAACCTTTTTGCTCTGTTATATCTTGGTTGTGTAGCGCGAGGCGGCAACATTGAAGAGTTTTTCCGACATGAGAATCATGCATGGCCTCCATCACTATCTGAATATGGTTATTTTAGAATGTCAGAAAAGAGTGACATTATTCCATGCCTGGAGAAGCTTCTTGATATCCATGATCAGCTTGGAGATGTGGATGTAGTGTTATTGGATGGAGCAGCCATTGTGAACTTTATTAGGCCAAATGAAACTATGAAAACCTTTGCAGATTATGCTGAGCACGGATTCATTCCTTTTATTATAAACCAGTTAAAACGAGCCAGAAGAGTAGACATTGTATGGGATACTTACCAATCTAATTCACTGAAAGCATTTGCTCGCCAAAAACGTGGTACAGGTATTAGGACTCTCGTCACTCCCCAAACTCTCTTACCAAAGCAGTGGAATAATGACTTCCTGAGGGAAAACGAAAACAAGACAGAGTTGTTTCAGTTCCTCAGTTTTTATGTTAAAAACATCGAATCAGATATTGGAACTGTTGTGACAACTGTGGCAGAAAATGCAATAAGCAATGTTGATATCAACCTGTCATCTGTGAGTCCGTGCAGTCATGAAGAGGCTGATACGCGGTTACTTCTGCATGCATATGCTGTTACTGAAGAAGGATGTTCACGAATAGTGGTCAGAACAGTAGATTCAGATGTATTACTATTAGGAATTGCTTTTGCCAGTAAACATACCAATCTCAAACTATGGATCGAGCTAAGAGCAGGAAAGATCTTCAAAGTAATTTCTGCCCATGGGATTTCAAACACTATTGGAACTGAAATGGCATCATCATTTCCTACCTTTCACTGTTTCACCGGTTGTGATACTGTGTCAGCATTCGCAAACTAGGGGCAAAAAGTCTGCTTGGAAAGCATGGATTAAAACTCCTGAGGTTACTGCTGCCTTCAATATTATTTCTCAACCATGCACAGAATTAAAAAAGTGATTTGATCAAGACCTTGGAACGGTTCGTGATAGTAATGTATGATCACACATGCCCAGAAACTGATGTGAATGACGCAAGACGCTACCTGTTTACGCAGAAAAGCCGTACAATTGAAAGCATACCCCCAACTGAAGATGCACTACTGCAGCATATTAAGAGAACAGTCTTCCAAGCTGGACATGTCTGGGGTCAAGCTTCTGTCAAACAGCCTGCTGTCCCTTCACCGTCTGATTGGGGCTGGACTTTAGGTGCAAATGGCCGGGAACCAATATGGATCACACTACCAGAAGCAGTTAAAGCTGGTATTGAAGTTATGTCTTGCAAGTATAACAATCAACTGTGCACAGGACGCTGCAGATGTGTTAGTGCTTTAGTGCAGTGTACATCATTGTGTAGGTGCCAAGGAAACTGTGAAAACTAGTCTGAACTCTACTCTGAAGAATGATGTTGTAAGTCATAAGAGTGAATAAAAGTCATAAATAAGTCATATGTCATAAGTTAATATAAGTCATAAGTGTTGATAAAAGTTAATAAATACAAGTCATTCCTTAAAATTAATAAAAATAAGTTTAAACTTTAACTGGTAGTCATTTTGCTTTGTATAAGTGTAATAAGGTCAGACAGATATAATTTGAATTTAGTGGGGCAGATTGTGGTAAAAAATGGAAGAATTGTGCTAATTATGATAAAAGCGTGAAACTTGTAGGGATTGCCTATGACATTGTAGTTATGGCAGCCATATTGAAAAAAATGGCGGAATGTCTAAAACTATCACTCCTACATAAAAATAAATGGTGTATTTGAATTTGTGAGCCTCAAAAACATATAGTTCGACATAAAGATTGCGATTATCCCTGTTTTTTCAACTTTTTGATAATTATGGCAGCCATATTGGGAAAATGGCGGAATGTCGAAAACTATCACTCCTACATAAAAATAAATGGTGTATTTGAATTTGTGAGCCTCAAAAACATATAGTTCGACATAAAGATGATCGTTATCATTGACTATTGGAATTTTTAGTTATCTGGCTGCCATTTTGGAAACTGGGCCGCCATCTTGATTTTTGTGAACTTTTTGTTGACCTCCTTTTTTTAATTTACTTAGAACTATGTCATAAGCAATCCCTGCAAGTTTCACGCTTTTGTCATAAATAGCACAATTGTTCCATTTTTTTACCACAATCTGCCTCACTATTATTGTATAGTAGCGTGCGCAGGATTACAATTAAGGGGATCAAACAACTTTCTGCTTGAAATAATAATACTAATTCAAAGGTAACGGTACCCCCTGCGCAATGCGTACGCGCCGTAAACGGCACGGAGGTGTGGAGGTAGCACTCCACATATTCTTGACCTACGATCCGAAGTAATGTGGGATCGACCACCTTTATTTCCCAGGGTCCCAGACGTACCAAGGACACATATGTTAATCTCACCGAGCGGCCGTGACTCAGCCGTAGAACATTGGTTTAGGATTCTGGAGGTCCTGGGATCGATCCCAGCCGTCGACCATCCCAACTGAGGATTATCCGGAGTTTTTCATCAGTTCCACCAAGCAAATTAAGTCCTGGCCAACCTGCAAAACTTCAAACAACCTCCCAATTTTGACTTTACACCCCAAACTGAAAATCCTGCCGGAATCCCTGGTTCAAACGCAAGGAAATAATTAAAAACTTTGCTTTGTCCTCCTGGTTGCTGGGTATAAATTTGGTCAGGTCGGATCCGAAACCCGGTGACCCGGTTCAAAACTTTACCCGAATAACAAGATTGATCCGGTGATCCGTTTCAGCTCTGCTACGTAGGGACGCAGTCAGCAGGAGTGATGTAGGCAGGTGTAGTGGTTTACGTCTCTAACAACTAAGCAACAATGTGGAGGCTGAGTGAGCTCGGACTGTGCTCTAGTCGACCATCCTCACTGATGCTTTCCTTGGTTGCCCGTTGTCTCACCAGATGATGGAATGTTACCTTTCTTAAGGTTAAGATTGATTCCTTCTCACATTCCTCATCTTACCTGAGTACATCGCGCGCTACAATTATAGGCATTATTCAACAAGTTTGTATATTAAACCACTAAAATAGGCATTTTAAAAGACAAAAATATTGATCATTGCACCAAATCGACAGCGCACTTCTCATGTTTGGAATAGAATTTTGATTTTATTTATGGCTTTTCTGCATCTCAAACTTAGGCCGGAATAGTGTAGGGGAGAGTATGTTAGAAGCTAGTCGGCCAGGTATTGTTCGTAGGTACCATCCCGGCATTTGTCTGGTGTGACAGAAAAAACTTGGGAAAACTACAGTCATTCATTTTTGGAATATACTAAATTATCTCACCTGCAGCATCTCGTTTCCGATTGCCGTCCTTCTCGTATAAAAATTATATAGAATGTTTCCTCTTACCTTTACCTGTTTCTAAACAACTGACTGATTTATCGATATATAAGTACAGTGCATGTAAAATTAGAAGAGTCGTGAGAGATTTTTAAGAGTTTAGAAAATCCAACATCGAGCAGTCGTAGCTGAGTGGGTACAGTGTTGACTTCGCATTCGGAAGTCCCTGGTTCAAATCCGGATTTAGACCATCCTGACTAGGGCTTTCCCAAGGTGTTCTTTCAGTCAGACCAGGCAGATACCGGGATGGTATCTTCAAACTTAGGCCCTGGCTGACTCTATTTCGGTATTCCAATTCCCTCTCCTATACTGGCCTGAGCCAAAGGTGCAGAAAGGCTATTAAGCCAAATCTTCGTAGCATAGTCACCTGTTTGCCAATAAAGTTTGGTTGTACTGGAAAAACACCTGTGAGGCCCTGTCGCCACCCCTCGGGACCGCGGCTCATCTATTAACCACCCTCACGGATCTCCTACCAGTTCTCATCTACCCTCACCTGGACATACACAGGTATACGTAATAATCTTTGTAGATAAATGCAAAAAAGGTAAGGCATGAGAATTCAGTTATACTATTAATTATTTTATTTTACATTTTCTAAAAAGAAAATTTATTCATATTGTACTGGCGTTTTGAACAAAGCAACAAATCTTTTCTCTCAAGTTAGTATATGATGGAAATATACCGAAGATAACGAACAAAGACAAGAGTACATTAACCAAGAAACTTGGTGGACTTCAGTCACACTAACGTTCCAAATTCTCAAAAAGAGACTAAGAAATCAAGCAACACGGTCTCGCACAAACTGGTTATATCTTTAATTTTGTACGAGCCCGTATGTTTCACAACGTGAGCTGTTGGTAAGTCAGAATAATTATATACTAGTTGCACGAGCACGACTTGTAATCTTATCGTAGCAACTATTCAACTTGGTGTTAGTTACAAACTACAGACGAGTTTCCGTCTATAAACTATTGGCTACTAAATTCTTAATGCCAACCTAATTCGATTAGAAAGCGCTTGCTCTATGTTGCCAAGAGCTTACGACAATCACTTCAATCTCCTGTACATAGTATTTGTGTGTTCATCTGTTAATTGTGGGAATAGTTGGTGTCAATAAACGTAGTATGCAACAGACTAATTGCTGTCGACTGTTTCTTTCAGTAAGCTGAGATACCTAGAGTGTTCTCTCCTAGGTCTACGTGGAAGCAAAACCAAGAACCGTCAAGCAGCCTTCGAAGATTGACCGCTCGAAGCTCGCCTGCTACATTAATTGTCGGTTTTATCAGGCGGTCTTTAGTCCACTGCATGGTCTTTATACTTCACACAACAAGTAACCCACAATATTTCTGCGAAATGCTCTAATTCGAAAAGTAAAACACATAGTACGTTAATCTCCCAAGTAACAACAGCGATGCTGGAATACGACACGTTCTCAAGCTAACAAGCTGTATTAATAGTGGCGATGGGGGCTAAAATTACCCGGGATTTTTCTTTGTCGCTAAATCACAAGCAACAACATAGTTTCGAGTCTTCTGAAGAAGCGCAGTATCAATCAAATCTCTCCCCATCATACACGTGCAATGAAGATAAGGTGATCAAGCGAAGAACAATCAAGAGAAAAGTTCAGAGGCGGGGGACAAGTGAAGTGAAACCAACAGTCTGTTTCACTGCCGATGTAAATCTAATCCCAGTCGCCACTATACTAGATACTAGATGCTTTGAAAGATAAACCTCTTTCTTTGTCGGTAAAGGTTACTTCCAGCGGTATTTTGATTTTGACCTCCAGTGGCCTTTAGGCATCTAAGACTTAGGCCGAAGCGGTATTTTGATTGCGTACCAAATGCCCATATGTAGTAGTAGACCTGGCCGCAGCGGTGCTATAATGTACTTTCGTGAAACTAGGTACTTCTGACCGTAGTCTTTATGAGTGCAGCAAAAAAATGCTAAAGTGAAGAAAAATTATTTATCAAGCTCAAAATTGGTGGTCATGTTCTATGAACAGTCCTGAGTAACACCCTGAAAGTCACACAAAATCCCACTTCGGGAACATGCCACCCTCTTAGAAAATCCTCCGCCATATTGAATTTCCTTTCTCAACTCCATCATAACGGGGGCCTGAAAGTGATAGAGACAAGCGGTTTTCGTAGAATTATTGGCTGAGGTGTCAGCTAACCCTCTGATTAACCTCAGACGCTTTGAATAACCTTAAAATTTGGAGTTTCTAGTCAACTAAAGACATATTTATATCCAAATCTATCACAATGGTGTTAGACGGTGTGGTAGTACCGCAGCCAACAATTCTACGAAAACCGCATGGCTCTTATCACTTTTAGATTTATTCTATAGGATTGAGAAAAAAAGTCAATATGGCGGAGGAGGATTTTCCAAGATGGCGGCATGTTCTGCAAGTAGGGTTTTGTGGGATTTTCAGTATGTTACTTAGAGTTATTCATAGAACATGTCTACCAATTTTCAGCTTGATAACTAATTTTTCTTCACTTTGGCCAAATTGCGCAGAATATGCCTGTATGTCTTTCTATCAACGGGACTTTCTTCTGTCTCTCCCCTCAAGCCGCGTTTCTGATTTTATTTCTGGAAAGTAACGTCTTCACACTCACAGGGAGAAAGGAGACATACTGTTGTTTCCAGTTCTCAGTTCGACGTCACAAATAAGCACTTTTTTATGTTCATTTAAGTTTCAAAAAAATATTCTTTTAACACAAACGGTGATCAGGTTTTATATTTCTTACCGAACGTTGTCTGGGTTCACTCAAGTTCACTTTAAGCACTATTCCTAGTCCTTCGGTATGATTTTCCTGCCTGTACTATTGGTTCTCTTTTTCCAACAACCCACAATTATGTTGAAGTTTCTTGGCGAAGTAAGTTCGATTTTGTGTAAACTTAGTTCGAATTAAAACAAGAATAATATAACTTAAATTAATACCAATAGACTTTGAAAATACAATTTACCATCTGATGACTCTATCTGTGTTTTGTGTGTGTGTGTTTATATATGCGAGAGGGGATGGAACTGCGTTTCAGAGATCCTAAGAAGAATGGGATGTGACTGTTGTTAGGGGAGAAAAAAAGAACGGTAGTCCGGGGCTGGTCCGGGGAACAGAAAGAATACGTTTCTCTGGGGGTTTGATGGACGTCTCAGTCTGTGTCACCGTGTGGTTACTGTTCTTCCCTCGTGTTGTACGTCTCCTCTTCTTAGTCCAAACACTTCTCTTCCTTGATGCCTTTCTCCCTTTCTCCTTTTCTTACTCAGAGTATAATATAGATCAGTGTTCTTCAACAGTTTTCCACCCGCAACCCGCTTAGTTTATAAGCATTTTTTTTCGACCAAGTCTATTTTAATGGCAACTTAGAATGTTAGTTTGTTCACTTTTATTCTACACTTTCAATATTTAATTATGAAAAAAAAATCTAATCAAAACACTGCGGCTCAACCAAAAACAATTCCCGACCCACCGATTGAAGACCACGTCTATAAATGGTTGCTTGTACATAATCTTCATTCACTATAGCCATATGTTTGATTCTGTTACATTCTTCCCCACTGAAGCTTGTTGATTTCAGCTATTTGTATAGACTATTGACTTCGTATTCATTAGTAAGTCTGTACCCTAGGTTCGTAACCAGTTCGTAACCTGAGCGATAAAGTTCCTGAACTCTTCCGAAGAAGGGACGAAGGAAAGCTAATGACAAGGACCTATATAGGTATTACCCAGGTGTTCGCCTGGTAGAACTTACTAAACTACTGTAAATCTCAGTTAGAATCGCTGTGAGATGGGTTTGAACTTGCTTAGTGTCTCCAATGCTGACTAAAGGATACGGAACTCTGCCATTAGATCAGAAAGACTGAATCAACGTTGAGACTGCACGTCGAAATGTCATTAAGTCCTGGTGGAGAGAAGTTTCTGATTGCAGATGAGCAATAGTTTATAAAGAGACACAAGTTCAAGTCCAGCTCACACCGACAGTCCTGATTGGAAGTTTTGGAAGCTTTTCCTCAGTCATATTAGAAGGATGGTACCAAAAGACCTCATGTGTGTCATTTGTCACTTGTGTCCGCCAAGAGTTTTCACACCTTACTAATGAGACAAGTTTAGGTTATACGTAGTAGATAGCTTGCAGTAATAAACAAAACAAAGAAATAAAAAGTCTCGTCTGATTATCTAGTCTTCCCAGTCGTTCGGAACATGTACATTTTTTAAAATATTGAATTGAAAAAGAAAATATTTTTAAATTGATATGGAAAAGTGGCGAGTGTTTAAAAAACGAAAATCACTTCTTTTTGTGCTGCGGCGGCCAAACTTTAAACAATAGCTTTCTATGCGAATAGTACAACAGTCAAAAGTCTATGTATGTGCCCTTCATCGCCAACTTCTTCAATTGGTGTACGACGCTACAGAATCACGAAAAATATATTTCTCCGTAGCCGTTCAAAAATTATAATGGTATTAGTTCCTGTTAGCCGTCCCCAAGTAGCGAAATTCAGAATGAGAAATGACATAGATTGCTTGCTTCAGAGGTAGTTTTGTTCATTTGCAGAGGGATTTCTAAGACTTTTTTGCTTCCTCTGGTGACTGTGGAAAAAACTAAGCACAAGAGCTATAATATGAAAGAAAAACGTCACTCCATGCAGTGATACTGCCAGGAATCTATTTGACACAAACATTTTAGACAACGTAACCGTAATGGCAAGGTTAGGCCTATGGTTTCGGTATTTGGGATGCGAATGGTATTGTGCCCACTGATTCTGCGCACGTAGGTTTCACTATGAAGACCAACCAATGCATCCGTTCTGGACAAATTGTATGCAACCATCAGGACGAAACGACGCGGGAAATTGAAGCAGGGCATCGTGTTTCTCCAAGACAAACTTCTCTGATAGGAGGCAAGTCTCACAATGCAGAAATTATATGAAGTATTTGATAATGAAGTAATTATTCTATGAAGTATTTTATTTCAGAGCACCACCTTATTTTCCCCATTAGACGATTACATGTTCCGTAAGTTGAAAACTGCCTTTCAAAGATAACGATATTGGGAATAGGAAAAATATATATATTTCAGAAAAAAGACAAATCATTCACCCCCCCCCCCCCCCAAGAGTTAAACTTGTTTCAGGATCGTTGTAAGAAGTGCATTGGCCTTGTAGGGAATACGATGAATTGATTCATGCTGCTATGAACTTATTTGAATACCCTCTATCTCCAGCTACAAAGATCACCGTAAACGCTTCACATTTCTCTCTGTTGAAGAAGTTCAATGCAAAAATAAGCAAACCGGAGTTTATCTCAACATATTCTGAACAAAATGTGTACGGTAAAAACAAAAAAAAACTGTCTTAAAAGTGAGAAAAAGTTCTTATCTTTGCACCGTGAAACAATTTTGTTTGAAATGAGATATCAGCATTTTTATTTAATTGAAAATAAGAACATGTTGGTTTAGAAATAAGTTCAGTGATATTCTTATTTCTAAACCGACATGTTCTCATTTTCAATTACGTGCGATTGCTCTCATTTCTAAGAAAATTGTTTCTCAGTGCACAGATAAGAACTTTTTCTTCCTCAGTTTTAAGAAACCGTTTTTTATCTTGTGTAGAGGGTGCTTCAAAAGGTAATTATACGTGAAACGTTTGAAAGTAGTCTTGTAAAAGTCATGCCAAACTCTCTTCATTTCTCTTACACAAAATTTCTGGCTCTCGAGCTCAAAAATAACATTATTTTGGAAAACATGGGTAAACTACAAAATATGGAAAATAAGTTTATTATTTTTTTTACAACGTACTGTAAAATTTTCTATGTAAAGAAGAGCAAGGAAATGAGTTTTCCTGAAATTCTTGGAAGTGATATAACCTTTTACCATCTGCAGTCATTTATCAGTTGAAAAGAACACGATTTCAAGTGGATCTTTCACAGTATACGAAATACGAATGGTTGATACAAGAACTGAGATATTTTGAGGTTTCTTCTTGTTTTTTTTTCTTTTCCTTAGTTCTGCTGTTCCTTTTTTTTTCTCGTTTAATGTTACCCTCCATTCATAAAGATAGGGGCTCGTTGCCAAGTAGTCCTGTTTTTGCTGTAATTTCAGGAAGAGGAATTCTCTCTTGTGAAACGGAATAGGTCATGAAGAACCTTAAGTTCCTTTTAACGCGTTTCTTTCTTTATCCTTCCTGTTCTTCCTCCTTTCTCTCAAATCCATTTTCTCCGTCTTTTCTGGTTTAAGCTCTATATCCAGTTGAAGACGCTTATAGAATAAATCACACAACACATAAACTTACATACTAGATATGCAATTACACAAAAGAATGATTTATTTTTCGCTTTTTTTAAACTGTTCTTCAAACATTATAACATTTTTGTTGCGCAGATGAACATGGTAGATCGGACGATCAACGCTTAAGACATCAAGAAAATACTGTACGTCCAAAAAAGCAAAAATTGTTGGTATAAAGAGAAAAATATGCTGGCTTTTAATTTTAATTTATGATAAATTAATTTTCACTTGATAAGAGACTAAATGTAACACAAACTCTTATTATTTAACATTATTTTATTCCATGTACGTATATGGAGAGTAAAAAAAGTATTCGCAGAAAACCTTATACGTTCCATCCATTTGGTGTGAAAAATGCTCTATATAAATAGACTATGATTTGAAAATATTGGAAATACCAATATCTTGGTACCTGTGTAACTGCCAATGTAGTATACTTGGATATTTGTTTTGTCGCGTGTTTTCTTTCAAGCGAACTATTCTTCAAAGTCCTTTTTCCACTATTCAATTTAAGATATACTCCAACTCACTAGGATACTGATAGTGTAATGCACCACAAAATATAGCCTCCTATCAGTACTGCACAAACAGCACTTTTTTGTCTGTTAACTGTAAACACAGAGAAACTAATGCCATTGCCTTTACTTTTGAAAGTACTTAACGAACTACTGAAAATAATAAAACGTCTTTATACATTGTTCATCACAGTAGGACTATTCTCACTGACACATACAATACTTTTTGATAGAGGATTACATAGTCACACTTAAGAGTCCTCAATACCTTTGAGGTAATTTGCTTATTTTCTCGATTTAAAAAAAAAAACTAATAGCTTTATCGAAAAAAGTGAAAAGTAGGAAAGAATTTTATTATTATTAGGAATGAGAGAATAATTAGTTATCACTATTTTGTTAAATGTAACTATCTTATCAAAATTGCAATTAATTACGAGGGGTATTTCTTCAACTTCGGATGAGATGTAAAGAGATAAACAAGAGTAACACAAGAGTGTCATGATATGCAAAAGCTATGTCAATATCTCTGCTACTTCTCCACGAAGTTTCACTCTCATTCATTCACAGGTCTAAACGGAGCACCAGTTTTTGTTCCCCCTCGTGAAGAAAGTTCCCGCCAGTATGCTAAGCCTCATCATGGACATGAGTTTGTTCTTCTTCAAATCTTGGAGACCTTTTGTGTACAGAACAGACTCTCATGAACTCATTTCCGCACACAACACACATTTTACAATGAATTTCGGCCGCGTCCAGACCATCTATCGCCTTGAAGGAATCAAATGAGATAGCGAACTTCGCATTTGGGGTATCCACAATCTCAATGGCCATGTTGAATATTGAAGAACTGAATCTGGTCGAAACTCATCGGAAAGTGTGTGTTGTGTGTATGAAAATGAGTTCATGAGAGTCTGTTCTGTGCAGAAAAGGTCTATAATATTTAGAGAAGAACGAACTCATGACGCAAACTTTCTTCACGAGGGGGTGTACATAAACTTGTGCTACGTTTAGACCAGTGAATGAATGAGAGTGAAACTTTGTGGAGAAGTAGCAGAGGTATTGACGTAACTTTTGTATATATTGACATTCTTGTTTATCCCTTTACATCTCACCGGAGATTGAATAAAAATACCCCTCGTATATTTTCTTAAGTTAATTACTCTTTACAAAATAACGGAAACTAATTGTTCTCTCATTTGAAACACAAGAAATAGTAATAAAATTCTTTCCTACTTTTCACTTTTTTCGATAAAGCGATTAATTTTTAAGAACATCAAGAAGAATAGTATAAAATATCCTCAAAGGTATATATTTTTACAAGAACTCTTCAATATGCGTTACATTTCAGACAACGGTTTTTTTTTGTTACTTCACTCAAAACGGTACAGTATTCCTTTCGGGAAGAGATCTTATTGGATAATTTGAGTTTTATTGTATGCCATGGATTTTGATTGAAAACTGTACAGATTTTATCTGGAATGAGATTTTGGGGGTGGGGATGGGGCTGAAGCGTAAAGACTTTTGGCACAGTTTGACGGCAAGATTATTTGTGATTTTCTTCATTATATTATTATTACTGCGCTGAGTAGCAGTTCTTATACGTTCACGTTTTAAATAAAACTCCTCCGAGATTTCTTCACTAATGATGATCAACAATTTTCGCAGATCACACTGATTGATTGAATTGTTATTAACTTTCTGAACGAGCTGGTAAGCTACTAAGGACGGAACCTAGAGTATAACGTGGGCTCCGAACTACTTGTGCCCTCATCGGGCATCAAAACCGGTATCCCTTGATTACAAGTCACCGAGCGTTACCACTCACCCACCGGAGACACATCAGCACACTGATAGGAGGTTTATGAAGTTTGAGATTGCGATATTTTAGAAATCACATTTTCACGCATTACTTGAGAACTGCTGGACGTATCCCCTCAAAAATTGGTATATTTATAGAATGTACAGCCCTCCATATTTGAGCCGCACTAAAACTTTCAGTTTATTACGTTTCCATGGTAATGAGACTCAATAATTAGACACATATTCCAGCATTGCGTAAGATTTATTAATCCAGTTTCAGTCACAACTTCACATAAGAATGTAGAGAAATGCTCTTATGGGTTGAGAACGTATGTTATAAGCATTTGCTGTTTCCATGGTAACAAGACTATATTATTAAACACATATTAGAGCATGACGAAGGAATGATTGAACCGAATCCAACCAAAATTTTAAAATTAATGCAGGAAAATAGAATTTCAACCACACTGGAATACTAAAATATGTACCGTTTCCATGGTTACCACTCGCTCAAGTTGAATGTGATTCATGCGTCCTAATTTCCACTCAGAAGAGGAATGCGTCCTAATTATTATTAAACGTTTCTTACATGCACTGTACATAGCTACGTTCTATACCGCTAAATAAAGTTAATGACGCAAACCAAGTCAAGTATGGTAGGCTTCAATTTAGAAAAGACATTAACATTTGAAAGGTATAGACACACTTAATTCTTTATACGTTTGTTGACAGTGTGAGTTATGAGTGAAGTGTCGCTAAAGGATACAAGAGCAAAGATCAATCATAGTCTAGTTTCACATACTACAAATAGAATTATTAACTCCTAACTTACTAATGTTATTTCTCTTGTTCTGAGCTTTGGATTTCGAATGTTTTGGTGGTTGATACGAAATACGTGGAGGTAGTTCGATCGGGAATAGAAAGGTCTTAACTTATTTTCTTTTCTAAATCTGCTTGAGCTTCTAAATGTCATACTCATGGTTATTTGTTGGTAGATACAGTATTTCGGCTTTGTGATTTGACTGGAACATAAATGGCTTGGAGTCCTTTGGGAATGAAAATATATCACGTATACATACCAACTTACATTCTATTAAGAGAACAGTTTCAATAAGATATGAATTTATCTTGATTACTTGAGACCAAATGTTATTTTTTTTTCTTTTAAAATACAAGGAACAGAAAACAATTTTTCAACGCTCATATTCTTTCAATAAAACTACAATCCTTGGAGAAAATTTATCTACGTAAATCGCTCAAATTGTTCTCAAATGACAACACCGACTAAAATAAAGTGCTATCTAGTGATAGCTTTAAGAATCGCTTGAAAGGATTGGTATACCTATAAACCTTAAGGGTTTATCCAGGTAGGCTGAAAAGGGAAAAGATTTTAACGACACTTGAGTCCACAAATTGTTCAATCAGCGATAAATAAGAAAGTCTAAACCAGTGGCGGTTCTAGAAAAAAAACTGGGGGGGGGGGGGGGAGGTTGTAACGGTGGAT
>JAGDQP010037976.1:2272-18373 GCA_022664845.1 Lepisma saccharinum
TCGTCTTCGGCTTTCTACAAAGAGTTTATTTGTCCAGATGACAATGTAGATTAGCCATTCAAAACACTTCTTTGATTGTTGTTTATCGGGATTTGTATTTTATTGTTTTTTCTATTTATTTCTTGATAGTTCTTTGCACATTTTATTCTATCATTTTCTTCAACTAATTTTCTTTCGTTGACAATATTCATAAACAGTTAAAAAGATCTGATTGTTGTTTTATTTTTGTCAGAATTTTGGTGGTAAACCCCCTCTCCCCTTTTCGCTCTTCCTTCTGTTTGATTCTCTTCACTTATTGGCTGATTCCATTTAGTAATTGAAACATGATCGTCGAGCAGGTGAAGCTGCGAAATTTTACGCTGCCTCAGAAAGTTATATTAAACCAAAATTTATTCCAGCCAATGTCAAAATAGTTTATATAAATACAGAACAGTGACCATTGGTATATTTCAACATCTTTTAGTAAGCTGTTACTCCCGTTTCCTTAAACGGGGAGCTGTGTACCGATTGCTGCAGTTTGCATCTCTCACCCTCCATATTGGCTTGAACCGGGAGTGGATTGGAAGGAGCATATCAACAGGCATCTTAACAGGGGTTTGTTATGTGAAGTAGCGTTCATCAGTGCGTGAAGTGATTTGTTGCGATATATGTGGTGTGCAGTATTGGTTTTCTGAAATAAAAATATAATTTCAGTGTGACTTGATACCCTCTTTCTGCGTGTGTGCAAGTAGTTCAGTGCTTTCTTCGATATGAAATTGGTGTGGTTTTTCTGTGTGGTGATGTGCACCGCAAGGATGTCTAATTAATTTGATAGGCGCTGAGGGCCGAATTACTTTTCAGGTAATGTATGTTTAACCTCTTAAAATTCCTCTTTCTCTTCCGAAAAATCCAAGTCTGGTTCACCTACATTTAGATAACTAAATCTCAGCGCAGTAGAAAATGATTGGTATACGTTGAATATTTACCCTTGTACTATACCATCATTTTGAATGCACGGTAATTTTGCGTTCTGCATTTTTGTTTGCTTTTTCGGGACTGATATGTTTGAAATTACACGACCTTTCTACACAAGTACGGTTGTCAAATGTAAGGTTTTAACGATTCGCTATGTTCGTTTCGGAAACTAGAAAAGATTTAAATCTTCTTCGCCGCTTTTTGCAGACCGTAAGCCGATTTCGTTATTTGAAATTCATGTTATGAATTTACACCTAAAGCTATAGCGTATCATGTTTGTATTGTCTGAACGGAGGTTAGGCTGTGTGAAGTTTAAAAGATGGAAATTATGTACAAATTTATTTAACTACGATTTTGGAACTTTAACAGTAAATTACTGCCCAGTTGTTATATTGTAAATAAATATTTTCGTTGAAGGAAATATTACTCCCTTGTGATTGTAGAAGTTCTGTTTAACTGGGCTAAAGTATAGTATGTTTACTACATTTGAGAACTAACCTAATCTTTTATTTTGGAAAATAAGTGTGCGAAATCTTGCCTCTGTTCTTAAGCATAGTGCTTTTGTAGTCAAGATAATCTACAATTTCAATATGTGAAATAACTGCATCTTTAAAATTCGTTCTGATATACAAAATATTTACTTCAAAACATTTTTTCTTCTTTCCAACAAGTTAAGCAATCAGTCTTTTGCACTGCGTTTTTGTGAAATTTTAGTAAAATAAATTACATTTTACCAGTTACTTCTTGTGTCTAGAGTTTCATTATGATGTAGATTAACTACCATCACTGTGGTATTGCTGGAAAGGTTCTCAACCTTCCGTCATTTCAGTCCGCGAGGTGTTAATTTATCCATATGTGAGAAAGTGGTTACGAATGAAGTTAATATTTTGATTCAATGCTTCAGTAATGTTAGGGAATAGTCAAATCAGTTCAGTTTATCTAAATTTGCGTGTTTAATGTTAACTAATGCACGGCTGTGTTGAACCTTGTACTATTTTAGGGGTCTAGTTGCGTTACGTCACTAAAGTAGCGTTTTGTGTTCTGCTTTGTCGCCTGCGTCTCTCCCCCTTTTGGGGGCTGCCTCAGCCCTTTTCCTGGTTTTCTGCTTTTGCCAATTCTCTGCGTTTTGGCTCTTCTTTCGGGTTTCTTCTATGCATGTTTCATGTCTAGACTAGAGTGTGTTTTGTCTTCGATGTGGCTGAGGCAGGGTGCTGATGGGTAGGTACCCTCCCTGTTTTCAGGTCCTATAGCGGTTTTCTTCGTTATGTGCCCTCTCCTGTGGCGTAATTTCGGCTTCTCTCCGAGTTGGCCACGTTGAGTTAGGTAAGCCCCCTGGTTTGTATGTAGAGTCTACCCTCTTTTGTTGAAGCAGGCTGGAGACATTACAACTTACTTATCATGGAGAGCTCGTTCTTCTCCCACAAAACAATCATTCAATGATGATAATTACTTTTGAATCACTATCTGTGTCCTACAGACACTAAATCTTTAACAATAACATTATCTTAGATTACCATGAACGCAATGTGTTTAGATTGTTTAAAAAACAATTTAATATGAAAATAAAAGAGACTCATTCCTTTCGTTTCTTAAATGGATATTATGCTATACAGCACTTTTCGCCAAGTACACCTACATTTCATAAAATTTTGGGCATCTCTCGCAAAGCACGAACTTCAATAACTTGACTAGTCTAATTTTAATGAAGTTAACTACTTTATTTGAACCTAAAACTATCCTAACAAAATTTATACACATTTCAATTCTAGCTGTTCTTCTAAGTTAATTCAGTAAGGAAAATTGTGTTAAAAATTTTGGCTTCACCATTCTGACAAGAGATATATGGAAATTTTTCAATTGATGTTTAAAATATTATTTTTATTACAACCAATACGATTTATCGTGATCAACATTTGAAAGCTTGTGCTTGTCACCAATATATATCCTTAGCAGGATCATTAAACATACATTATAGAAATAAATTTTCAAAGAAGATTTAACAATGTATAGTTGTTTTTCAACTGAAACCAGACCAGTGACACACAAATCCAACAATTTCGTTTTCTATTTTATATACTCAAGGGATTGTGCATAATATTTCTACCGTGGCATAATCTTTTTAACGTAAATAGAACATTTTAGAAAAATCACTTATTCGAACATCTAAAAATGAAAGAAGTGGGCAGGACTGGATTTTGCACAATGACATTTCCGTTACTTAATACAGAGTTCGTTACATTTTAAATAGTAATAGCAACGACTTAGGTTATTACTTGCAAATTGACTGTGGGAAGGTTGAGCGAGTTCTAACTCTTCTTAAGCTAGTCATCTGATTCCCTTTCAATCACTCCACGCGAATAGCGGGATAGATCTTGATTACTTTCTTGTCAATCATTTTGTAATGAGGTTTTACCAAAGTATTGCCTGTTAGTCTTAAAACGGGCTTTGTCAAAGTTATTACAACTAAAGAATATTAGAAAAATAAAATTATAGTTGCAGAATAGTACAAATACTGTGACAGTTGTATATTCAATATAGGGGAATGAGTTCTGGAAAAGAACCATGGGTCAACCCCACATTTTTTTTAAAAAAAGGATACACATACACGTAACACGATTTTATTACTAAAGGGAATGCGATAGTCATATAAATCTTTTAGGTGTGTTTTGCTGCTGGTTCGTAAAGTATATACGAGATCTGACAATAAAGGAATGAAATTGGTTTTGTTCTTTTATACTTGCAACCCTGCAGCTTACTGGGATATGGTACGTCCGACCCTGAACGTTTCTTCGCCGCAAGAGGCATGGTCCGGTAGTCACTCAGTCTCGAGTGATTGTTTGTATTCTAAGGACGTGTTAGTGATCCTCGGCATAGAAAATTGAATCACGGAATATCATCCAACGGGATGCCATCACAGCTACAAAGATAAAACAATGCATGATGATAGAAAATTAACTGTAAAAACGACTACAGAATAGTTTAATATAAATCGAGAAAATATTAGTCTCGTACTAACTGAAGATTTGGGAATGACAAAACTTCGAGGCAATGTTTCTCCACAAATCTCACCGACCATTTTTTGTGACGACGGTTACAAACACAACCCTACAATACGAACAGCTACTTCAGACTGAGTGACTGCAGAACAACGCTAGTTTTGGTGAGAATTAAGAAAGTCTCAAGGTCTAACATGGCATATCATAAGCGAACTGCAGGCTTGCCAATACATAAGAAAATATGAGTCTCATAACATTATTGTCAGACCTCGTAAACAGCAAATTCTCAATTTTTGTCATTTTGACATGTAGCTCTTTTATTATACCTTGACAAGTGCTAATACAATCACTTCCCACGAAAAAGTTTTCTGTCATGTCCTGGAATAGATGACAATGGGGTAATAATGATATTGAAGCTCAGAGGTGATACAAAATCTTCGTAAGGAGCGAATAGAAGAAAATTTCGTGTCAACAGCATAGAAGAAAATATGTACTATGACAGCAAATCTTCTTATATTATCACACTATACCTAAGGAATTTCATAATATTTCAAACCGCAAGGGAAAGAAGTTAACGTTTGGCTGTACAATAAAAATACACCATTTCTCATTAGAATGCGTCTCTATGATTGCTATACTTTAAGATAACAGTAAGTTTTACGTTCTATGTTTATCAGTCTCAATGATATGAATGAGTTAAATATTCCAAAAATTGAATCGTCAGTTAAAAAAAGGAAATAAGCGCCAAAAAAAGCGACGTCTTGTTTTAACGTCAAACATTGTTTATATAGTAGATACAGAACTTCAGTTCGAAGTAAGACATTGTTTATTAATACAATATACAATTTAATTTTTCCAGCTGATACTGTGAATCTGTTCATTGAGAAACTTTTGGGGCTAAAAAACAACTTGCGCATTTTTGGCGCTAATTTTCTTCTTCCAATTGACGATTCAATTGAAGCTGATGGCGACGTACATAATTTATAACATGCACGGCAGTGCATGCAGCCAAGTTCTGCATCACAATCAACACTGCTAGAAGCATGTTATACAGGAACAAGAGTTTAAGTCGAAATCGGCAATTAGGAGGCCCCATAAGAGAAAAGATGTTAAAGTTAGGAATATGAGCTTTCGAGATAAACATGTGCAGGTGTGCAAAATTTCATATTTGCAGCTTGAAGCATATTCGAGTTCTGGACCCCTGAATCTGTGTATATTAGGCTTACTGATTCATTCACTCACTCACTCACTCACTCATCATTGTTTAGGACAGTGTCTCTCAACCTTTTGCAGGCTGCGGACCCCTTGATTTTTTACTAGTTTCTTTGCGCACCCCTGGCCCTACAACCAAAGAAAATATTTTCCATACAGATCTTTCTGTGGTATCTGTAGCATTTCAATACATGTAAGTATACAATAAAATACATTCTTTTTTGCTAACAGTACTGCAAGTTGCGAATTAATAGTAATAAAACAAAAAAAAAAATACTTAACAGTTTTTCAATGTGATGTCTGGTTTGCCTTGTGGCTGTCAACCTTTTCATATCTGGCTCCAAAGTAGAGATTTTCAGGTGCAACTGGCCTCTATTTCGTGAACAGGCTTCACTCTTCACTTTTCACTTTGCATAGATTTAAGAGTATAGAATCAATGTGTCTCATGAATATTTCTACAAACATTTCAAAAGTGAGTTTCAAGAAAATGCTTTCCGCACTTTACTTTGGAAAGTTTGTAGAAATATTCATAAAACACATTTACTCTGCACTCTTAAATTTCTGCAAACTTAAAAATGCAGAGTGAAGACTGTTCATAAAACTACAGTATATAGGCCTAAAGTCTGTTCCTGTACTTATTTTTCATATAAACAAGTGTAGAAAATGTTGACTCGCACATGTAAGTAGTCACAAAATGCCTCAAATGTGAAATTTCCTTTCTCGGAACATCAGAAAACAAAGACCGCGTATCTAACAAAAAGTCTAGCCAACACAAACTAAGAACATCATCTTCAAGGAGAAATCGAAGAACAACTCAATAATCTGGTCTTTTCCATTTGGTGACAGCTAATTTTCATCGTTTACAAACCGGTTCTTCAGTCAGTTGTTTTTCTCGTTAGAAACCGGAAAGTAAGCTCTCAACTGAGAACACAAAGAAAGCAAACAATGCTCCTTCGTGCTCTCACAATCTTCATTTGAAGTTCTGGTTCACTTGTCGAGAGAAAGTCGTTCTTCAGCGTCGGTAAGGAATCGTATTTCTTATTGTCGATTCAGCGAGTCCAAACTTATAATTATTTTAATTGTGGCCTCAATTTTGTCTTGTACTGAAAATGCAGTGACCCCGGAGCCTTGGAGACTTGAATTTAAGGTATTGAGAAACGAGAAAATATCTGACAAATAAGCAACTGTCGAAAGCCAAGAGAACTCACGCAGCTGGAATGAGCGAGTCAGAACTCCTCCACGAGATTGCCAGTGTACCTCAGAATGTAAAAGTAAATGTTCATGATCACTTCCCATCTAGTTACACAGCGCAGCAAAAATATCTGGAGTTAAGTGGACGAGCCTTGATACATTTAACAATTTTAACGGATTCATCGAATGCATCTTTCATCTTGGATGGCATTCCATGTACAGCCTATGATTCACGATGGATGCTGCAGTGTGTCCACTTGGCAGAGATTGCAACAACATGGACACGCGCAAAAAGTCTTTTTTGTTTGCTTGCGGATCATCTATACTAATTCCAACACATCTAGATCATTCGAATTTATTTTCAAATGTAAACTGATTAAGAATGTTAAATAAGGCCTATGTGGTTGTATGCAACGACAGTGTTTTATAAATAAATCCTCATGAACCTTGTTGTTGTGTTCATATGGAACAGAAGCTACCAAATTTGCATTTCCCAAAATATCAGTATTTTCATCTAATTGTAATTTAGTATATCCATTTTTTTTAAGTTCAAGCGTCTAGTGGAAATCCAACTTGAGGATAGATGGTCATATCAGATCATAAAATGGTGTTATTTATTCTATTGCTTTGAGTTTGTTTAGTTGGAATTAATTTGACTTTCGTGGTAAACCCTATCGTGTTTTTAAATCATTTTATAAAAGAAAATCTGAATAATATCTGGAAGTAAGTTCTCGTAACAGTCAAACTATTGCGGCCTCCTTAAGTGCTTGCCGCGGACCCCAGGTTGACAGACACTGGTTTAGGGCGTTCGCAATAAGCCAGAAACATGAAATTTGGCATGAAGATGGAGGATGATAAGTAGGTACAGGGAAAAGTCCAACAAAAATTCGCCATCTTGGATTCAAAATGGCCACCAAATGTAAAATTTCAAAGAATACACAGCCTGGAGCTAGAAAAACGAAATTTGGTTTGAAGGTACATCATCATTAGCAGGTTAAGAAAATATTACAAAATGTCGCCAAAGACGCCATCCAAATATCAATGTTCGAGTCTTAGAGTTGTTGGTGATGCGCGTGGTGGGTTTTAGGGCCTCCACCAGCCTTATGGCTTGAAGATTATTAACCTTGCCATTTGGCGCCAACTTCCAGTGTTCCTCTTACATGCTGTCGCCAATCAACTTAGCTCATCCGTCCTCCATTTCGCCACTTTTTAGGGCTAACGAACTTGGTTGAACTTTTTGCACCTCTGGTACTCTTGCACGGATTGAGTATACACTAAAATTACGTTTATCCGGAACTCCGTTTGTAGTGTGCAACCAAATTGATATTTTATTTGGTATTAAACATGGCGGCCGTGTGGCCGATCTCTTGACAATTTGGTTGTCTTAAATTTAAACTGGCTGTGACGTTACTCCCACCCTATTGGTTGAAAAAGGCGCGTTCTGGGAAAGGTGGGGTCAACTGCCATGAAAGCCGTCAGTTGGAATTGGTATCCAAGTGTCGTTAGCGGAGCATATCCTGTGGAGATTATCCAAATGCTGTTAGTAAAGCATATCCTGTGGAAGTTACGACGTGTGCTTACGAAATTTATATTATTTCAGTTACGTGGTAAGTGTCCTGATTTATGGGTAGTGAGTGATTTCCTGTTTTGAGGAATATATTTTCAATCATAAAATCTACAAGGAAGAGTTTAGAGAAGGAAAGTTCTAGTTTAGTTTAAAAAGTGATTCATTAGGTTACCCGAAAGGGGAGAGAGTTAGAATATTTTCCAATGCAAAGTTCAGATTGTGATGGAGAGTGATCTTTCTTTACAGCAAAGAGAGAAGTTGCTGGAAGTGCTGTTGGTTTGCTGTATTTGTTTTCTTGAGAAGGTAATTCAAGAGAAATTGGGAACACCTGGAATTAGAAAGGAGTGTGTCACTCTTGGTGTCAATGAGGAGGTGATTGTAGTCACTGTTTTTGTAGTTTGTGGTGTAGTAGCAAACTGGGAAACTGGAAGCAATATTTTTGTATGCCCAGGTTTCTTAATTATCACTCACGTCAGTGAAGTTCAGAAATTGAAAGCTTTTGAGAAGGATCGTGAGTTAAGAATTGATTCCGTGAACTTGTTACATTGCACTTCCCGATAGTTCAGAAAGTCAAAGGGTCTAGTTATTAGACAAGTATTAAATTGTATTAGTAATATAGGATTAAGTCAGTTCATTTTTAGTTTTCATTTTTCTACTCGTAAGAAAGGGAAAAATAATCTATCCCAAGAAAAAATTATCAATTGAATGCAGAACCAATCAGAATTCAATATACCTTTTCAGTTGTCAAGTCTTCGTTTTGAAGTTGAATTTTTGTTTAATTAAGAGTGAAATAAGGTTTTGCTTTAATGAAAGTTCCAAGTATCATGAGTTAATTTCCTTCCTTACTAATTGAAGTTAAATATCGATGGGAACAAAATGTATAGTTTTCTTTATGTTCGTTTTTGAAGAGGTTCAAGTTAGAACCATAATAAATCCCGTTAGGGTTAATCTGAAATCCAGTTTTCTCACTGAACTTGAAGTAATACTATAAACTACAATTAGAAACCCTAAAGATTAGAATACAGATAGATTAGAATACAGATAGAATACAGAGAGTCCAGACCCCTCTATGGAAAAGATTCATATGTTGAGAACGTATAGAGGAGGAAGTGAAGTGGTGTTCCATCAGGTGCAAGTATCTACATTGAAGGTAAGATTGATATTGTATTTTCCTTCCAAAATATTCATAACACAAAAGAGACAAATTTCCCAGGATAAAGTCTTTGTTACTGGTAGTGAGTTTCTTTCTAATGAATGAACTTATCTTTCTTATTTACAAGAAGTACTCGTCTATTCATGTGACAGGTCTAGGCGATGCTCCCGTAATACTCTATCCCGGGAGCCTCGCTCTAGGCCATAAATAGCATATAAGCTTGTTTTGTCTTGATAATTTATTGCTGTTCAAAAATCCAGAATAGTTACCTTCTTAGTAAAACTAATAAACGTATACGGGTAGTACCTTGCCACCTTTTTGGGGATCCAGCAATACCCATTGTGAAAGAGAGAAACATTCAACATTGCCATGATGAAAAAATAATTGGGGTGGATTGTCTTGAGTTTCACCTACGAATGATGATTAATGGTTTTGCCAATTCTCCATTAAATTTCAAACATAGGTTTATTGTTGGTGCCTTTTCACATCACACGGTTTATCCGAAACAGTTAAAAAAAAAAAGTAATTTTTAATCAGTTTCAAAATACATCCATCGTATACAACTAAGCACGTCTAACTAATTCTCCGCAGTGTAAATGTGCAGCGTTGTACTGTATTTGCTCTCTATCTGTAACTCACTAATAATGGTAAAATAAATATTTTTTTTACTGAATTTCTTTATTTTCAGGCGCTTATAACATGAAAAAAATCGTAAATCTGATTTATCCGGAATTTCTAGAATGAAAACCAATCCCATCATGCGAAGTTTTAGTGTCTTTTACAACGTATTTAATTTAGAGATATGAAATTCAAATTCAAGAATAAATTAATATGAGTGTTTCTCCATGCGAAGATTCACTAGCAAACTTATTTATTACTAAGTTTAGGAGGAAAAATCAACGTGGTTGGGTAATAGTACAGCTAGTTTCTATAAAGTACGCTGAGCTTTGCCTCCTGATAGTTAAAACCACAAAAGAAGCACAGCATTGAGAAGATAGATGTTGTATAAGTTCATAGGACAAGGAAATAAGAAATTTACCATTTTGACCTTAAAGTAAAGACTAATATGATGAATGATTGTAATGTGTATTTATGTTTCAAATAACATAATTAATTATCATTTTCTTTCTAAATGTTCCAGTGAATGTAGTTCCACAGAATAATCAAAACTCTATCTGACTGTTACATTCCTCCTCCCAGTTTTCTGGAATCTTCTCCATCGTCAGTTGAAAGAATTGGTCAAACGGACATTGAACATCACAGCCAAGCACCGGTATAACTTCATTTTCAGCGTTTAGGCCATCCTTAAATATCACCTAAAAATAAAAAAATAACACTGTAGACTGTATTGAGGACTAAAATCCATGGTTATTTACTACACTTTTTAAACGTTAATTACTGTCTCCCTTGTGTTCGTAACAACACAGGGGTAAAATTATCGCACAAATGATGCAATGACGCATTTGATTGAGTACAATGCCACAAATTTCAATGAAATTCTAAACTAACTTCTCACTCGTTATTATTTCATTCTTCCAAATGAAACTTTTCACGTACGTACCAACCATGTTCCTTTGATAATACTATAGTTCTTTTTACAGGCAATTGACCTGTAATGTCCAGTCTACAAGAATCAAATTTCGAGCAGGATCGCAGGTGTCTACTGAAATGGGCGAAGTATGTAAACGACCCCTAAAGTACCCGTGTGTAATATTCTTATTTTCCATTGCTCCGGCTATTGGCTTGGGGTTTTTCCTGACAGAAAATTATTAATTAGTTGAAACAAACAACCTAAACATATATATCGAAAAATTAACTACTAGTGTATTGTCTGTATGCATACCTGTTTGAAGGAGCGCATATGTGTATGTAAGGACAGTGTATAGCAAAGGAAGACAAGTAAGAAAACAAAAGAGGATTTCAAAAGACCTTCTTATTGTTACTAATCCCTGTTTGAAGAAGTTTAGTAACTGTTTAGGCTGAAGCCCGAGAATAAGTAGGGTTACATAGGACTACATTGGTTTATATACCCAATCTTCGTAGGTGTTCGTTTACCTTCGTTAATCCGAACATAGACTTCACATAAAACAAGAAATATCTTAACATACAATGAATATAAAAATTATCCAAGATATTTATTAAATATCATTATATTTGAATGTATTTTAAATATTGTCTCTGTACATGCAAATGTTTTTGGCTAGATAATCTTCGTAACCTGAGCAAAATGTCTGTCATATACGTACTCATATAATTCAAGCTATTTGGTTTATAATACAACATTCTTTTACACTTTTGAATATTGAAGAATTTCATAACCAAAATATTTATACATAAGATAATATTCTTCATATAGAAATCAATAACGTTTCATAATTAGTGATACAATATTATTGAAAAGAACCAGGAATATGATTTTATATAAATTAGTTCGGAAGGGACATACATGATCAGAAGTATTTATACAGAGCCATGCACATCACGTAGGATGCAAGTGACGTCACAAGTAAATACTTTAGTTGTTCATGGGAAAATGAAGCAAGTTCAAAAGGATGTTTATATGAATAGCAACTTTCGTTAATGTGTTTGGCAAATCAAATCAAAGGAAACGATCATCCCTAGCAAACCTAGATGCAAGAAAGTCGCATCTAGGACATCCTGAACAAAATTACAGGACCAACACTACAATGACATGGTAGAGGCATTGAATTGCGGGAAAGATAATGTGGTCAGTATACTTCGGCCTAGAAAAGTCTGTTCTTAATTTCTTTACCAAGTAAATGATGACTCGATGCATAGCATTGTACACCCGGCACACGAAAAATGCAACTCCTGCACACCACGCAGTTAGGCCACCCAAATTAAATCTTCTTATCGTTAAATCGTGTCTGGTAAAGAGATCCCTCCCATGTGCAAAAAAGTGTGCAAAAAAACATGAGAATAGAATTTTTCTAGATATACATGAATTAGTATAGATGAAAGAACAAAAGCGAGATGAAACCATGTACTTAAGATGATCCAGGGAGAAATGTAAACATTGACAGTCAAAAATGGAAACAGATGGATGTCTGTCACTCAGAGACAGAGAAAAATAGAGAGCGAGAAAGGATGAAGAAAGAAGAAGAAGAAAACATAAAACAACGAACGAAAACACAGTAAAAGGAACAAACTACCTAAAATCATAAAGTATAGGTTCCCGAAAATCGAACAGTAAGATAGCAGTGATTTTCTTATGTTATATCTTCTGAGGTTAATTCTAAAATCTACAGTTGGTTTCAAATCTCATCCAGTCACTTTCAAAATGTCGACCACAGTTGGTGGTCACTCAGATAATCATAATTTCCACTGATAAAAGAAAATTCTGAGGCACATCTAAGGTAAGTGTTGATAAACAGGTTAGCACGCATGCCTTGTGTGTGCGTGGGTTTGGTAGCAAATTCAGTGGTGTTCATTGAACGTAGCGATTCGGAATACATCGTAACAAACCCTGTAGGTCACGTAGGTCATACCTTCCATTCTACCCCACTAATGTAAACTAAATATAAACAGAAAATAAATTATTAATATTTCTCTACTAATTGTTAAAAGAAGATCCAAGATTACAAGTCCTGCCTGGGACATGGGAGTTTGTGAATTATAACATTGCGCTCGTATACCCATGCGAGCCAAAGTTACTAAACTGGCTGACACAAAATGAAGTTTACCTACAATTTACCCAACTTGTTGCTTACGCACTGCACGGCAAATTCATGAAACTGGAAAGCACTAAATCATCCATGGCTTCTGAAAATGTATTTGGTTTGTTAGAAGAGACAGCAGTGACAGAAGTTTTTGTCAGATTTACGAACGAATGAGAGTACTGGATACAATTAAATTATTGTCATCTCTTGGTTCATCAATAGAAAAATATAGATAGAAGGCTGCAACAAAGAGGTGCGACGAGATGGAGAAGCAACGTCAGTGCTCTGAAAGGCATCTTTGGCAGTACGTTAACACCTAATCATGAGCAATTTGTATTATTACTGCACACTTTACATTATATTGAATTTAGATCGAATTTTGACTCAAAAGTAAAAATCCTGCTCGTTCTTTCTTACAAGGAACACTCGCCAGGTGTCACAGACCGATTTTGATGAAAATTCGTAATCCAGTCAGGAACTTGAACCTTGTGCATAATACGAGGGGACCTGTTTTTTATGACTGAAATTGAAAATATAGGTTCTAAGGTTAAAATTTAGCCTGGGAGGCATTATTTGTTGGTGGCTTTTGGCCGCCATCTTGGAAAAAATGGCAGCCGATTTTCACTTTTTTGATCATATCTCGATAATTGTTGAAAATGTGAAGAAAAAAAAGTTTCAAACAAAGGTTAAAGATCATAAAAAACACATCTTTTTAATCCTTATCACTTTTGTCCTATCTCTTACGGTTTTCGAGAAAAACGTAAATTAAAAATCATATTTTTTGGGGGGAGTTTACCATAGAAAATACTTTTAACACGTAGATTAATCTTTAAGATAAGGAAGTTAATTATAATTAATCTTGCTCAAGCCCTCTTGTCTATGTCTGTTTTTTAAAAAAAACTATAATAAGCTTATAATGTTTTATTAGAAAAATAAAACAAATAAAATAGTTCAAATGATGTTAGAATTATTTATTAATACGTATTACATTTTGATTATTCATCAAGTTTGACTATTTCTATCTCTGGTTCATCTATGTCCACTTCTGGCGTGTTTTAACATAACAATCCCTCATATTTACCACACACTGCTGAGCAAAGCAGGCCTGCTCTTTCGAACTCACAAGAATCATAGCATTTCTTACAATTGTAAGATAATAAGTGCATGATTTTCTCTGGTGCTGGCGGAAGAGTTGTTTGTATACGTTGTAGTGAATTGCCATCCCCACTGACAAGGATCCAAAGCATTCCCAAGCCACTTCTGAACTTGGTGCAATACACGAAAGCTGTGTTGGGCAGGAGAAGTTGATGCACGATTAAAGCCAAAATTAAGCCCGATGAGTCAAATATAATACTTGAAATTGTTAATGTTTCCTATAATTGAAGGTTCTTGCGTTTGATTCCCACTGTAGACATCCAGATTTTAGGCGATTCCTGATTACTTATATCGTGAGGGCAACCGAAATACTTCTTGAATTAAGAAGTAGAGAACTCTTAGCACGTTTTTCAAAGCTTTCATTTCACCTAAACAGGAATACTGAATTCCTATTTGGAATATGGCTTCTTCTGCTCACTTGATACGCCTTTTTTTTCTATCTTTAGCTTCTTCATTGCCACCGTTAAGTACAGAGTTCATTCTAAGGGGTTCCTTAAGGTTAATGTAAAGCAACGATCTCCAACAAAAGATGGCAGCACTACCTCCGTATATGTCTAATGTATTTTCATCGTTGCACGAAATTCAATGCTGCTCCTACAAATTCAAGCCTAGAGAGTTCTAACTTTCAGGGAAGAAAGTTCATAGACAAGTCAAGGGTTCGATCAGTGCCGACTTTCAATTTTCGTTTTTCTTCATTGTTCAAATCGCTTCATTGTTGTTGTGAATATCAAAACCTAAAACAGTGAAGAAATAAATAAACAAGAAAGAAAATTAAAAATCGTCACTGATCTAACTCTTGAATTGGTTATGAACTTTCTTCCCTGAAAGTTAGAACTCTCTAGGCTTGAATTTGTAGGAGCAGCATTGAAATTTCGTGCAACGATAAAAATACATTAGACATATACGGAGGTAGTGCTGCCATCTTTTATTTTAGATCGTTGCTTTACATTAACCTTAAGTAACACCGAACTTCAAAATATCTTAAATAAGCCTACTCGAACACCCTCTAGAAGACGAAATCTGTCAGACATATTTATTTTTTTAAAATATTCAATGGCAGAGTTCAGTCTGAATTGCTGCTTTCAGACCTCAACTTCCGCATACCCTAATAACATATTTATATACCCAGAACAAAGGCTAGAAATAGACAAACGCTCTCTGCTAGTCAGAATGATATCGGAATATAATCGCCAACCACCAGAGATAGAAATTTTCAGCGGAGAACAATCTGTCCGAAAGCAGCTTATCATTTTTTTTTTATAAAAACCTTTGATGTTATATTTTTACTATTGTTTTATTTGTACATAATGTTAGTTTTATAACTATTGAATATCAGTGTGTTATTAATGTTTCCGTGTAAAATGGCGGATGAAACATGAAATGATTAAAGAACACAGCGAATGAAACTGACGCGCTAACTAGATATAATTTAATCTAAAGTTGTCCTCATGATCCTTACCCTCATGGTTACTCGTTAGATGGTTCAGTTTAAGGCTGTACCAAATATCCAAACATATTATAAGTTGTGGTAATTACTTGCCATGTACTATTTTTTTTTCAATTTGCTGCATATTTACAGTGGAAACTACCAGCGTTAAATCAATATATATAGATTGAATCGCCGCCTGTGCCCTGTAGATCCCAGTCCGCCACCGGCGAAATGTACCAGTACTTCTCTAGTTTAAACACAAAATACTTTTATTTAGTTGTTAAAGTTTATATTACCCACTATCCTGTTAGAAGTAAAGTTTCGGATATTCTTTTGTCCCTCTTTTTAGATTTTAAAGTCTGTCATCCCTGATTTCGATGTTATTCGCAAGAGAGATTTCATGAGAATCAAAACACTTTTAAGGCTGATTGTACTAATATAGAGCTACTAGAACAAAACAGTGGGGGAAATCGCTTCCTGTAATAATCCATTTGAACCACAATATTAATTAATAACACTCAGCTAGAGACGAGGAATTAATTAGTTATGAATCGTTGCCATCTTTATTCTTCCTCTTCGCCAAAAATGATTTTAAAATATGTTTTACTTACTTGAACAAAGTGTTCCTTGCTTTGCAAATCTTCGTGAAGTTCCACCATTATAACTGCATTATATTGAGGAAGAAAAGGCTGGAGGTATCCAATGGTTCTCATAAAATTTACAATAACGTCTTCATGGCCAGAATACATAAACATCTTTCGATC
>JAGDQP010037977.1:0-18372 GCA_022664845.1 Lepisma saccharinum
TGGGGCACTACTCTCGGAAGCGTGTGTTATACATGGTAGAATCACTTAACTTCACTCAAAGGACCCAGAAGATACTAAATCCCTGATATAAGCAAAAAGGATGCTTCAAGATCCGACACTAGGAATTGTGGTACACTATCATAATAATTCGTAAAGTCTCAAATGAAAAAGAAATGATCTTTAGCAAATTTGGTAACACGCATTGATCTGTAAAACTCTACTCAATTACAACTAGTCCAATAATTCTTCCACATCGCTGCAGATGTTCCTCGACACTTTCTTATTTTACGTACGACTGACGGCATGACTTCAGCGGATTTATCCATCGAAGTTATTGTGGTTGCCAATATAGAAAAGTTGCTTTTAATATAAACCAGACATCCTTCCAAATTTGCTTTAGTAATGAAATCTTGCGAAATCGCGAGAGTAGTTTGAGCATCTCTATGGGAACTGTCTAGAACTGATTTCATCACGTCAAAATTATTAAAGTTTTGTGGACCTCGCTTGAATTCTTCACGGCCAGTTCTTGAATCGTTTTCAGATGTTTATGGACTAGAAAAGAAAGCGACGAAGACTATTAGTTAAAATAGACAATTTCTTGTTTAGCTTTCAGTTGCAACCAATTCTTCATTTATCTTTCAAGTGACCTGGCCTAACACCTAGCATGTCCTTGCTCCAGGATGAGTATCAGGTACAATCCTAATCAATCACACAAAGGGTAAAATTTTGGAAATGAGAGCAAGTACTTTTAAAATGACCAAAAATAACTTACAAACGATAAAATGAGTTCATGCTGAATTTCTGTTTCAGATTAGGCTGAAATGAGTTCTGGTTATGGTATCTTGTTTTTTGGCGACGATCTTGATTCAAAAGACATAGAAATCCTCCATATCTTCCATCAAAATTTGCGCCATACTACCATTTCATTTGTAGAGATCCTTCTTATTTTCTAATAACTTTAATTATGATTTCGTAGGCTTACTTGTGAACATTAGTAATTATTGATAGAATAGTTTCACTTTACAGCTGAATTCTCATGTGTTTTTAAGTGTAGTGATATAAAAGTTACAGTACTTTGCCTCCTTATTGTTATCCAATGGGGTAGTTGTTGTCTTCCATTTTACATTATGATTATGGAAATCAAAGCTTTATTAATTGACATAAATTTGAAGTCTAAAGTACTTTGTAAACATTAGAAATTGTTTTTACAAGTGTGTAAGTTATAATTCAGTCTTTAGATGAAGCGTTCAGCTTTTCTTTGTTAAGTTAATATAGATATATCAGAGAAGGATTTTTATTCTATATTATGAGTTCAGGAGGAGTAAATGAATAAATTTACAAACGATTGAATGATTAGAGGTTTGTTTATGAAATTTTACCTCTTTATTTTCTATGAGTTTCTTTTAATTTTCCTGATATAGGATAGGATACTATTTTACTAGTAGGTTGATGTACAATCGTTTCATCGGATAAAGGAAGTTGATAGTGGGATCGAATAAGGCTTTTTCGGAACGGATGTCGATATTGTTCGTAAGATGGACATTGAAAAAAGATAGGGTTTATAGTCTCATCTATATGTTCATTATTGCAATCGCACTGTGGTGAATTAATTGTGTTTTGTGTAAATGTTCAACATTGTTCTAAAAAAATCTTTAGAAAAAAATATGACATTTCATCAAGTTCCGAGCACTATTTAGTATTTTGGGTTTGTTGAGTTCGATTTTAACTTGGCTTTTGTGGTGAACACTGTCGTGTTTTTAAATTATTATATAAAAGGAAATCCGTATAATATTTTATAAATAGGGCTATCGAGAAGTAAATTTTCTTTACACATAAAATTATTGCGGGTCACTTACATGCTTGTTGTAGCGCGGCCCCTATGTTGGGAAATACTGCTCTAAAGGATTCGCACGAGAAATGACGGAAAAGAAAATATGTTACAAGTGATGTTAGCAAGTAATGAATAAAATAGGTTAAAACCCAAGAATCCGGGCCCTATTTATAACAAATAATTTTGTAACTTTCGTATCGTGCTAAAACTTCGTCCATGAAAAAAAAAAAAAATGCTTCTTTCTTTAGTTCTTTCATTTAAAGAATTTTCGTAAGCTTAAAACTTCTTTCTACAAAACCGCGTAAACAAAACAATTTTTGTTTAAGAAATCTTTTATTTTATCTTGAAAAATAGTTTTGGTAATTTATTTTGGTTGAGTAATATCTGCATTGGTACCTGTTTCTTTCTTGTATGCGGAAATTTCATTGGTCTTTATTTCACGATAGAACCAAATCAAAAACACGAATTCATGCTAGGTTGCCTTTGTTATAAACTCGCATACAATGTACCATTGGATTGATGGGTTTCCCACGAATGTGCGTATTCTGGAAAATTCGCGGATCTATAAGAACAGACGTCCATGTGCTCTGGAAACTTCGTCCGCTTACCGGTAAACGATTCGCTTAAGAGCGAAAACAGAAGAGTGACTGATAGAGTTGTGCATTGTGTTAGTGTGAGTGACATAAAATTGTAACTAGTGCTAAGATAATCGTTGTTGTGGTGTAAACAAATCATTGGAAGTACTGTATACAAATGGCGGCGATGTCAGTAATAGGAATAGATTTTGGTAATGAGTCCTGTTACGTTGCTGTAGCAAGAGCTGGAGGAATAGAAACAATAGCAAACGACTATAGTCTTCGAGCTACCCCGTAAGTATTTTCAAATGTATGCATTTCAACTAATGGTAGAACGTTTTTGCGAATGTGACAAGTGTGATTGTTCTAATACATTGTGATCCAAGTAGAGTAACTATTGCACTTTCATTTAGTTTGAATGGTGGTACGGGAATCGCTAAGGAACCGAAAATTAAAAAAAAATAGCGTTTCACCCGTACTGCAAATATGTGATATTTACTTAGGATTCTATATTACGGCAAAATGAAAACGAAGCCCGATGTTTGTTTCGTTAAAAAGCTTGAAGGTTTAAGATGATTTTTGTGGCTTGTTTATCCGACTTTCACTTTGGTGGATCTTTTCGAACCGGAGCACTTAACCCTGTACGGTCGTTCACTCTGCACTGTGTACATCATAGTTTCGCAGAACTGAATAGTAACGGACAGCTACTCAAGTCAATTGACTGGATATGTAATCCTTTGTACATTGTGTATAAGGATGGCAGCAAGTACAGTTTAACGCGTACACGGTTCACAGTTCGGATTCATTGTTCCATGTACCGGTGATCTAAGCATTGTTCTTGTTCCATAGCAGCAACGAGTAGCTTGATTGTCAATAGAAACCGTAACTATTTAAATTTTTACAGGAGGAATGTAATTTTCGCAACATATGTGGAAGAGTTGGATCGCAAAATTTAACAGGTTCTAGCTATAAAATTTTGAAATGATCGAGGAGAAAGTGCTTGGGATTATTTTGTTGCTTGACCGTTAAGGGCGAGCACAGCATATGGAGTGAATATTAAACAAATTGTGCCTCGCTTATTATGAAAAATTATCCAACCTGATTTTAAGTTGTTTGACATGGTGTCCGTAATTTTAGTAACACAATACGTGGTCATTCATAATTAGTATTCTTCCGCATGCCGCCAAGTTTGTTACGCGTTGATCAACTCAAGCGCTTATTTAACGAAATAATAAATGAATTCAGAGCTCGAAAATTTGGCATTACTATAGTAGTGACGCACCAATTTTAAATTCACTAATACCAAACCAAAATCACTTAAAACACACACATTACGTGTTCATGGTTACGCAATTGTTTTCTTGCACTTTTCGTAGATTATCTTAAATTAGTGATCATACAAACGTGGAGGTTAGGTGCGGTCATGTATCTTTACAAAATATATTTTTATATGTTAACATCTATTATTAACAATTCCTTCTTTGCATTTTTCGTAAATTAAATTACTGATCATATGAACGTGGAGGTTAGGTAAGGTTAGGTGCGGTAATGTATATTTACAAAATATATTCTGATACATATTCACACTTACCTTCAGCACACAGGCGTGTTAAGTCTTACAATTTCCATTAGAAAGTCGTGTACAATTGTTTCGGTGTCTTTTACTTTCCTTACATAAATACTCTGCTAAATAACCTTAAAAATTCACTTTCCCTCGTCATTTCTATACGATTCATTAAAACTAACGCAATAAATGTCATAACCATAACAAAGACGCGCCATTTCAACACTGCCTTACCGCCTTCCACATTACAACAACTGTAACTGTACGCAAAATAGTTCATTCCGCCACAACATGCAGTGCGTCCTAAAACATCTTAGAAACACACTACAACAATATTATTATTCACTTATAATGTTACCCACATTACTGTTTTAGTCCCTATTACTCACAAACATCACCCAATTATCTCAATTCATCCTGTAAATTTCTAAAAATTGGTGCGTCACTGCTATAGTTAACCCGAAAATTTCCTTTCACCATGGCGTCTGGAAATACGGGTCAGGCGGCAAGCTTTTTTTTGACGTTATTATTCCCAATTTTTAGCTACAAATAGTTCCTGATTCTTATGTGCTTGGATTGATTAAATACAAATCAAGATAAATTCGTTATGAAGTTGAAGTTCATAGTTTCCAATTTAGCTTGATATTCAGATATATTTAATTCAGTTGACTTAAACGCGTGTGGTCCGTTTACATCCCTTATATATCCAGACGTCAACCGGCGAGTTACATAACAGCCGTGTGCTATGTAAAATTTCGCTTACATTTCCTTCAGTTGCTCTAATCTTCGAGGTGTAGGGTGTACTTTTGATAAGTAATAACTATAGTTTAAGACGAAAACATGTTGGCCTATGCATCAAATTGTATTTGTATTATTGTTGCGCCGGATTTTCAGAACTGGCGTCTAGGTCAGGAGAAAATTTTTCGAGCCCTGCGATGGATTTTTTTTTGATTGCTGTCTGTCGCCAGGTATTGGTGCAAGTATCGCTGATAATTATTTGCAAAATATTGAGTGGTATGGAGCGTACATATGGCTCTGTAGTTGGCAAAACCTGCGGACCATAAAGTAAAGTAAATCCAAAGTTTCGCACAGTATCTTGTGTGGCTTTAATTACGAGCCCTAACTTCCGTGGCATACAGCCATATTTAATGTCTGTACCACTCACTCTGTTGTAAATAATTTACCCAGACACTTTCATAAGTAGCTAGCAATCCCATGTTACGAAAGGACATATGCGATTATTGTGTCCATAAATACGTACTCGATTTGATCAATACATAAAAACATGGCACCAAGCGGAGATTAGTAATGGTATCTCTTCTTGTTTTAAATTACACGTATTTTGCCACAAAAATCACGTTGCATAATCACATGTTGATGACTGAAAACTTGGCTTTTCTAACTGTGCCACTTTGACACTCTATACAGAGATTCTCCTGTAATTTCGACATTTTTGTAGGTGAGACTCAAAAGTAAACCCATTATGCGCATACACAGTTCAAATTTATGGATACTGCGTGCTTTTATTTATATAAAAGGCATTCTGATTTTTCCTCTTGAGCGCTTACCTCTATCCTAGTTGGTCCAGAGCAAAATTATCCTGCATCTACCCAATACTCACGTTTGAATTTTGATCTTTGGAAACATCAATGGCTCTAGACCACAACCACGTAGAGGGAGCGTTGAGCAGTTTTCTCTAGTTTCTAGCAGAACGTTGACACTTCTGTTTTCAATGTTCTTATCTTCGTTACTTTCTCTCTAAATGATCATTATAAATTAAAATATAAGAAATATTAAACATGTTAATTTGTATGGTCATTTTAACGTGTCGTGGCCAATAAGTTAGCTACTTCTACCATAGAGCATTCGAAATGCATCAGAATGCTTCATTTTGCATTCCTCTAGACATTAAAAAGTACTAAAACGTGTGCAAAATGCCAATAGTAGGGCTTAATGTCGAAGTTCTCGTGTGATACGTTGATCCCTGTATGTCGCGGGATTTTGATTGTTTTTTTAGTTGCGTGGAGTGCCGATTTTGATCCATAATAGTGGAGTGCTGTGAGTCAAAGGTCACAATGGAGAAGGTAATGTGTGTATCCTTCCACTCAACATCACCAAATGATTTTAAATCAAATTGGGCTGTATATGCATTGAATACTATAATACAAGGAGGAACTGGTGTTGAGACTTCAACATGGGTTTTCCTCTGCAACTGAAAAAAAAAAAAAAAAATCTGTTGGAAAAGAAGTGAATGGATTCCTTTTGGGGGGGAAGGTTGAAGATATTACCCACCCTGTGCGTATGATTTGTATGTGTGAACAGGAAGGATCCTCTTTCTTAACCCTTCACATGTTAATTTTTTTCCTTTCTTTTTTTAAAGGAATTTGTTACTTGTGATTTTGCAGCAGGTCTAAATCACATGAGAACAACGACATTACGCCCTACTTTTGTATTTTGAACGCATTTTACCTTTCATGGCTATAGGAATACAAAATGTATGGTGTCATTTTGAAGCATTTACAGTACACAACAGCAGAAGCAATTAAACTGCAGTATTATCCCAATATGTATTGAAATCCTTTAAAGGGAACCTAGTTTTGGTGTCGAACTCAGGTTGCAACTGGTGATAACTGCCTTTAATGCTCTTCGACATTAGAAATATATATTTTCCATTGTTCAGGGCTCACAGAATCAAAGGCTTAATTGTTTCATTAAGCTCTACTAATGGTTTTGATTTAAAAAATTTGAAGTGCTGTCTTTCTCCGGGTTAAGTGTATAATGATAGACAGGAAATCTTAATAAAATCTGTCTGTACAGCGTAGCCAATTTGCTTATATCATAGCTTTTTTTTGTGGTTCCAACTGTACATCCATTAAGTCTAGGAGGTCTTGGACTATTCATGTGGGTGTCGGGATTTGCATGTTATGGTCTCATACATTTTAGGATTAACGACACATCTGTGGAATGTAGCACTATCACAAACAATAACACTAAACTCTTCGTTTTAACATACAATTATCGATCAATTCTTTTTTTTTTAATTCGCACATTCATAGCCATGGTATTGCGCGGTGGTATTTGTCAATTTTTGGTGCATTACGAAAAGAGCACCGCTAATGAATCCCGAGCGTTCGTCACAATGCACGCTCGACCATAATTCGTTAGCCTTTCCTATTAGAAATCGAAGCTGTGAGATTTTCAGTCATCCATCCATTCCTTCTTCGTTCATTTTGGATCTGTTGCTATCATATCAGGTTTCGTCCAAATACACATGCTGATAGTCCCTGCATACGAAGAGCCCTTATCTTTTCCAGATATCGATAGCGCGAAGCAACGACCTCATCACATTACAGTCGGGCTGACATTCTAACAGTGGTTGACTACGTAAACTGGCCTAGCATTCGGGAGCTATTGAGTTTGATCGCAGTTTCGATCACACCAGGCAAATGCCGGGATGGTATCAATGTAGTCCCTGGCCGATGCCTCCTCGAATCCTTTCCCTTCTATCTCTGCCTGAGCCATAGATGTCTAAAGGCCGTAAATAAAACTCATTATTCAATTCTCATACTTCATTACAAACACCTCACTGCAGTGTTCGAATACGAAAATTGGTACAGTTCCCTAACTGATTAACTGTTTGCTGCAGTGAATCCCAATAAAGTCGTCAATTTTATTGAATGCCACTTTCCTTTTGTTTGCTTGCTTTGTAGCAGTTTGGTAACTGCAAGGATCAACAATTCCTTCAAATTTTTTATCATCAGGGACTATTTTCGCAATTTCGATCCCCTTTCAAATGGAGAACTGAACTCCTTGGTTGGAGTCCTGTGAGAAGTAGTAATCTGGTTTGAAGTGCGGGTTGCCGAGCTCACCGTCGAAAGATGTTAGCACTATCAACACGTTCGATATTTCTAAAATACATGAGCAAGAGTTCCCGAATGGATCTGCAGTACAACTGAAAATTACTTTTAATTCGTTTATTGTTATGAGATGACAATACTTTCTTTCTTCGGTGTAGAGAGTGGCTTTCAAATTGTCTGCTACCAACAGAGAACATTAGGTATTCGGTGAAATGACAACATTTGTGGCAATTCTTTTGGAGGTCATAAACTTATGCTTCATGCGATTTAAAAAGAGTGGGGAGAGTACTATAGAATAGAAGTAACAAGGTTGAACAGCGTATGGAGGACATTTTAGAATAACTGTTCATTTTGTTGATTGAAATGATCTTGGGTCAACCGCCTCTAAAGAATTGATCAGGACGTTACGCCACACACACCGTGTCTTATGTGAAAATTTACATTTTTTTTTTTTGTCAACTCAAGGATTCTGTTCTTCGTAGACAGGGGTACAGGCGAATATATTAGAATTTTGTAAGTAATATGTTTGTTTTATCCTCATCCCGAAAATGAATGAGCCACATTATGTACAACGGAAGTTAGTCTTGCGACATCCACACAGAAAAAAAAAAAAATCCTAACTGCATTCTGTAAATTATATTTGAACATGTGGCTTCCATGGATCAATTTACGAAAGAAATTATTGTTTAGTACTGATATTTATAATTTTCTTCGTAATCGAATCTACAATACATCTCTCTCTTACTGTTTGCCAGCTTGACTTTGCAGTAAATAGATTTACAAGCATTGTTCAAATCTCGAATTACCTGATCATGAATTCCAAACACAGTGTGCACATTGTGGGAGTAAATATGGGTCCTAAAGTACTTCCGGTAAGCATAAATTTGAGCTGAAGGAAACGAGCACTTGTTATAAGGTACCACTTACGAGCAATACGCGACTTATAATCTCAATCTTTTCAAGCGACTTTTTCTTTAAAACAGTAAGTAGTTTTCTGACTAGTAGTGTTTTTTTTTTATATATTATACAGATGTAGTCTCTACCACAAAGTTAATGAAGTGGAGATGCACAATGTTTTCACTTGACTCTGCTGATATGGGAGAAAGTGAAGATAAAGCGATTTTGATACAAGGGCATAAAGAATCTAACCTTATCTAATATGTTCTAACCACATTAGGTCTAACCTACTTAAGTCACCAGTGAGGTGCTTATTGAAAGATCCGGCTGGTATGTCATTATTTATTAACTCCTTGTATCAAGTGCTCAGTTGGTTGAGCGTTGGCTTAGCAATCTGAAAGATTCTGGCAACTAACCTGAGCAAGTATCAGGATGTTACCTAGAAACTAGGCCCTGGTTGACTTACCTTCCAATATCCTCTACCCCAGGCTAATATGCCTAAAGGCCATAAAGTAAATTCAAATCAAGTAACTTAACTTTACCTGGTGTAATCTTGTCGACTTAGGTGGAGGCTACGTAGTGCCAACAGATCTAAAGAACAGACATAGTTCTTCTGAGTCACACATTATTGACAGACGTCACACAAGTACGAGTACGTCATAAAACTTCTGAACAGACGGGGTTGATCACAGTTTTCATTGGTATGGATATCGTACGTGAAAAATAACAAGATTCTGAAATTTCGAACATTGTTCTGGTTTTCTGAAGTGAAAGAGTAGAGTGCAAAATCCCTGATAGGTGTTAATGATGCAAAACGCTATCTGTACAAACAAAAAGATGTTTCATTATTCATAATTTTTATCTCATCACGTTTAATAATATTGATAATAATGTCTAATGATATGAAATAGCGCCGTCATGCGTGCTTCTTTAAAGGAGATTTTTATTGGTAACATTGTCTAATCTGTTCTGGTTACACCAGAAACAATGGACACAAATTTAAACGTACCCAAAGATGCAGGCAGCGTCCCGTATCAGTTCTCATGCGAATATGGAAATTAGGATGACGAAAAGGAAGCTCCATGATTAGGTTGAAAGAACATTTAACATGATTCTTAAAAATTCAACTCCGGTTTCTGGACTTGCGGAAGACCACTAATGATACTATAGTTGATGCAATAAGCAGAATCACGCACAGATATATATATGGAAACATTTACATACATAGAAAGCGACCTATGCTCAATGTAGACAATGGTCAATTAGATAAGATATTAGATATTTGTGATAAGTTATTAAAATTTAGTAATTAAAAGATTTAAATAATACACTCTATTCTTGTCACATCACGTTTAATTCGGTAATCATACAATTATTTTTCCACTTCTTACACATTCAACAACCTTTCCAGCCATTTTCGAGATCGATCTACCACCACCTTCTTGGTTTTCCAGCATCCATCTGCAGCAAATAGCGACACCAGTTCTCCTAAGCTTACATCCATCGCGTGGCTGATTTGTATTAAGTATGTAGTTTTTTAGTTGCCAATGATTGATTGTTCCTTACTTCTTAGATACAGTCAGCTCCAAAAGTTTGTACCCAGTCGTAAAATTCCTTCTCCGAATAACTTTGGAGTGGATAGATCGATTTTTAAAATAATAAAAACTCCTCCGAAGATGACCAATTTTTGCACAGTGGTAGCGGTTGTATTTGAGAACGTTTATAAGTATTTACATTGGCGAAACGTGTTACGGTTTCATTGTAATGATACTTTTACAGTAAAGAGAAACAATTCTTTACGTATTGAGAGGCGTGCGGCAGGATTGGACAAAGGGGGCAATGTCTCAGAATGAAACCTTATAAGAGTCGTATGATTTTGTCCATCTATTTTGTGATATGGCCCAGAGCACGGCGTGAGCAGCGGCGTAGGTAAAGGAGGGGATATAGGCTCCACCTATATAAACTTGGAAAGAGTATTTCCCAGGGCTCGAAGGAAAAAATTTCCTAGAAACGTAACGCTTTACTTTCGTTAGTATGCCGTTGCCTTTCTGGGTCTATGATTACTACAGTGACGACACGGAACAGGTAGTAGGTTCAAGACATTCACGAACCGGAATCCCGTTCCGGTCTGCTCCGGTACATTTCGAGCCCTGATATTTCCGCAAAAGAAGGAATTAAGTTATGTTTCAAAGAATATTATTAGTTAAAAAATCTATGGACAACGCCCATCCCAATATAATTGTTACGCGTAGTTTATTCTAAATAGATAAAGGATGGTATTGTACATTCTGCGTTGTAGTTTCACAGTTAGGTGGATGTGATAAATAACCCTGACTATGGAGATGTTTTTGAAACTCGTCAATGATGAGTATGTAAGATTAAAAAAAAAATAATAATAATAATAGTTTGGTCACGTGACTGGGTAACAACCTTCCCCTAACGTGGTGTTGGAAGGAAAATTGTGAAGAAAGAAGGTCGGGATTTAACGAAAACAATTTATCAAATGTGATAAATTTCGGTTTTAATTATGAGTTTTTTTTTAATAAGTATATTATGGTAATAGCAGTTTGCTGCGAAATTTTAAAATGTTCTAAACATAATGTCATAATATCCTGCCGCAATTTAAGTGTATTGTGCAACTCAGTGTGGAATTACTTTCCACTTACGACATTGAATTTGTATTTCAATTAATTTTTAAGGCCTTGAGGCAACTTTGGTTCAGGCCGATGTATGATATGAGATGAATTGGTGGAATGAAGAAAGTGGGAGTAAACGGGAGAACCCCGAGAAAACCGACGCACACGGTGTTTGTCCACCACAAAGCCCACATGGCATGAGCATGGATCGATCCGCGGCCCATTTTCCGCTTACGGAGAACACATTTTTGTGGGATTGTGAAAATTGCTAATTATCAGCTAGAGCATCATAAAGAAATTACTAAGTGTGAGAAGACGGATACAAAAATATAATTAATGATTTTAACGAATTAACGTAATTTGTGTTCGAAGAAATCGTCCAGATTTCTTTATCGAACAATGCCACAAGCTCAGATTTAGGAATTAATAAATTCAGTGCATTTCTAATTTCTGTCCTATTTTTATTCGATTGAATTAGTATTTCGCTACGATTAACCATTGGATAGATTCTTGCAAACACCTTCACATAGTAGAAGCTGTGAATAATGCCAAGGGTGCTGTTATCATGTTTGAAAGAACCACAGCTGTCAGAAGGAAGACAAAACATTGGCAGGGAATTACAGTACGGAAGAATCTATGAAAATATGTACAAAAATCCAGAAAATGAGATCCAATTACAGCATAAGACACGTATGTACCCAGAATTTTTCTTATGGTGCTTAGGGATCTAGGGGAGGTTCAAAGAGGATGTGGACAGGAATTTACAAAGAAATCGGAATTTGGGAGAGGTCCCTCTTAATTCTCCGCGTGGATACGACACTGAGTTCTATGAAAAGTATTTATGTGTCTAGAATATCCAATAGCTACAAGAATCATCTCACAGAAATTATAATATATAACAAAAGTGTTATCTAAGGCTTCATGAATCTTTTTAAAAATGAACACGGGAAAATAGACTCCCAAATTTAGTAGGATTTTAATTTTTCTTTGTACATAAATATTCTACACAAGTTGAAAATTTCAAAAACGAAATTGATAAAGGTGAAATGTTGAAATTAAACTACAATGGAAGCATATCAGATTTCCAAACTTAAATAAAATAATAATTAAAAAAAAATCAGATTTTGTACAGCCCGCCCCCACATGCACGTCAGCGATAATATTTTACACTCTTAAGTGAATAAATATATCTTAGGAAAATGAAAACTTTCAAATGTGAATGAACGAACTGGTAATTCTAGAAGAGAAATCTGTCATCAAAGTGAGCACATAAGCCTTAGTAAATATTGGTGAAGAAACTCTTCGTTCGTGCCAAATTCAACCTGAAAATTTGAAAATGGCTAAATTTATATTAGTTAGAATTATAACTGAACTAAACGTGTACATGGACAACTACAACTTTTCCGCATAATTGTGCTGGTTTAAAATTACAGAAAGAAGTCCTGAAATTCATTAAAAAAAAAAAAAAGCCTTGTGTTGGGTTACATAACTGCCAGGGATATGATTTTCTAAATATCCCCTCCCTTGACATATTTATATCTACGCTACTGGGCATGAGGAAGGGTTGTCAACATTTTGCGACCGAGAACATAAACTAACTGGAAGGTTACGGTAGTGGCAACCGTAATGAAGAGTTGGTTAGGGATGCAATTTATCCGATGGAATTTTACATTTCTAATTATAAATCGAGAAATAACTTCAACCAGTTTACGTTGAATGCTGTAAGTGTGTTGTTACAAAGGGTTTCGTAGCAAGACTTGCGAAACAGTGCATTGATGATATAGTTAGTAACTCTTAGTAAATTCGTTACATTTTTATTTAGGTCCTTAGTGATGGATTGATGGGAAATTGAGAACTGTCGCAAAGTGAGGACTTCCAGGTGCATATACAACGTATCCGTGGGCAGAGGCTATGAAATTGATTGGAGTTATTTTAATTATGTATTCTAGAAGCACATTGTTTGTGACTGCAGCCACTTAACAGTATTGACGAGACGTTCATGTTTGATCAATGTGCCAGGTGTTGACTGGCCTGCATTGGGGTTCCTTTCGTGCGCAACGCTTCTAGTGTTGGTAAAAAAAAAAGTTACGTTATTGTGTACCATCGTTAACTTTTACTTCTGTAGGTTAGTTGCTAGTTTACAAGTTTTACATTTGATAGTATTTATTAGAAGAAAGAGAAAACGAGGTAATATTCACCAGTACCGTTTCTGAACTTCAATTAGTTGAGTGATACAGATAAGACAAATTACCGCTACAAGATATTTTCCTCAAAATTATGTAGGTAAAATGTTACAGATATAATTATCGGTAAACGACATAAGTTTTTATAAGCTGCTAGTAACTCTATTATTTAACTTACACGCAATGGCTTTAAAGATCTTGTTTCAAAGCGTTATAACCATCCGGAATTAGTTTGAATTTTATTTTTGGCCTTTAGGCATCTAATGCTCAAGCCGGGATGGAGGAAGGGATTCGGGTAAGTGTCGGCCAAGGCCTATGTTGAAGCTGCCATCCCGGCATTTGCCTGGTGTGACTGAGGAAAAACCTGTTAGGTAGATCAGCCTCTGGAATCGAACCCTCGACCTCCCGAATGCTATGCCAATGCTCTACCACTGAGCTACGGCAGCTCGGTCCATCCGGCATTAGTGTTCTGCCGAAAGCGACAGGTTCTTGAATTCGTGTTTAGACTTCTCCTTTCATCCAGATCTTACATTTTCCTTTTTGACGAATACGATGTACTGTTATCTTTCTTCATCTTCCAAGAAGTTGTATTCATCATCTTTCTCTTTTCCCTTCACCCGTATCATTAATTGCATTCTGCGTAAGTGATGCTCTTACCAGTTCTTTTTTTTCTTCTCAAGTGTTGTTCATCTCATCTATCCTCTTTAGCACTTTCTCATTGCATTTAATTGTAGCCAAGTCATCTTTTCCATTCTCCAATTCCAAATTTCGAAAGCTTCCATTTTCCTTCACTGTCGTACATACGATTCCCAACTCTTTGTTCATCGGTCCACAGGGATAGAGAGGTTCTTTTTCATAGTGAATGCCTCTCCCGCCTTTATTACTTTCTCCTACTAAATGTCTTTAAAGGGACCTTATAATCCCACTTAATCCTTCCGTTAGTGTTCAATAAATAAATCCCAGGAACTGCAAGGTTTGGTAGAGAGGTGGTTGAGGTGTCAGAGCCAGACTTGGCATAAACATTATTCCCCACAATAGATAAAGCTGTGGGTGTCACTGTCCCCAAGCACCCCAGTTGTTAATGTTGCCAACTTGTTTTGTCTGATATTGTATCAAGGGACCCTCGGAGCCTTCGCGTTTGTTGTTAGGATCGTAACGCTCACTTGTTTATCTTTTGTCTTACGTCAACTGTAGCTTTGAATGTTTAAATAAATATTATGTTTTATTATCAGCAAATCTAATGCATTTGATTTTTTTTTCTAACTTCGAAGTATCTTTTTAATGGTAATCGCTTACCTGAAATAAGATGTTGTATATGCTAAGTACTTAGTACAACTATAGTTAATACAATTTATGTTGTAATCGTAAGACTCTTAAACCAAATAATTCATTTGTTTTTATCCACTGGAGAAATAGCCACTTTCACTGAGTTGACATACATGCTGAAAAGGTCTTTGTTAGGATGTAAAAGGTTCTGGCTAGACTAGCTCAGAGCCGCCGGACCTGTCTTGATTGGTGTACTGAGTCAGTGCCAAACTATTTTTTTCTTTAGATTATTTCATTCCGTTAGACTTAACTGAGCCAAATTTGGCATAAACATTATTCCACACAATAGAAGAAGCTTCCAATGTAAAGCTACAACCCATACCAATAACGTAAATCACATTGAGAGTCATCAAGTCATTTGGAAGGAAATAAGTAATTGTTCCTTACAGGAACGTTGGCTGCGGCCGAGCGGTCTGCGGCGGTAGGCCATCGGCTCGAAGGATCCGGGTTTGAGTCCCGGCAGGGGCATGGCTGTGGATTTTAACAGCTAAAGGCGAATCATGACGGGCCGGAATCCAAAGTTACTAGACTGGCCCATATAAAAATAAAGTTTACCAAAGTTTTACAGAAACGTATACTATATTAGCGTTTCAAGTTGCAGTTCAACGACGCGTACGATTTGTATGCTGTTTAAGAGGATGCTCTGGCTTGCGATGATCGTGCTAAATTTGAATATGGTCCATGGGCAAAACAAGGTTGGGCATCACTTGTCTATTGAGTCTGTGATTCATTTTATGAATGAGCGCGATGACTAATAGGGACTCAGTTTCCTAAAACTGACAAAATTGGGCAACACTGAAATCCTTATTTGACAAGCGTGATACGTAATACATTAATTTACATCAGTAAGGAATATTTTTAGTAATTGCTGATGTGCTCGCTCGTTAGTGTGGGGTCATATGTATTTAATAAATTATGTTGGCACCACTGACAACTTTAACAGTTGGAGGATGGGGACTTGTATATATTTTTTTTTTCTATGGCGTCTAATAATGTTTATGCTAACTTCGGTGTGGATACATCGAACTGTATGGGAGCCATTAGAAAAATTTAATTGTAGAATAATCTGGCAACATTGACAACTGGGGTTCTGGGGAACGGGAACATCAACATATTTTTTTTTTATTGTGTCGAGTTGTTCATGCCAAGTTCGCTGCAGATAAGTCCAACAGTTTGGAAATAAATTGAATTTTCGAAATATTGGCAACACTGATAACTCCGGTGATCCGGGCTACCTCTACGACCTGTGCCAGTAACTAATGTACTTATATGCAAAATATGTTGTAAATTAAATGGATGCAGGTAGGTATGTATAAATAATAATCACACACAGACTTATATTTTTGTACGTTTTTCATACTGAAAGATAATATTAATATTCTCTTCGTCCATTTTCTGTGAATCTGAGTGCTTTTCTGTAAGTTACACAACCGTAGGACTATTAAGAAATTGGTGGTGTTTAATCGATGATCATCATTGTTCTGCAGAAAATGGCAGATCTTTCAATGCAACCTAGGTTCTTCTCTTAATTCATCCCGATCTTTCGCCTTCCTTTTTTTTCTCAACATACGAAATATCTTCCTTATATTGTCAAGGAGTTGGATTAGTCTTCTTCCTCTTCTTTTCTTTACCTCAACCATATTTTCCATTGCATCCGTCAGTACACAATCTCTGCGCAGCCAATATCCTAATCAGTTTTTCTTTATTGTCTCCTGGATTGTTCGTCTCTCGCCTACTTTGTTCAGCACTTCATCAATTCTTACCTTTGCAACGTGCAGATTTTTTCATTGTTTTCCATATGTCCATATTTCAAAGGGTTCTAATTTTGTTACTTCACTCTTTCGTAGAATCCTTGTTTATGCTCAGTACAAAACATCTCAACTCTTTGCTCTTCGATCCCCGGAAGAGCTTCTTCGTAGTGAATGCCCGTTTCGCCATCGCTGTTCTCGCCTTGATTTCTTTTTCACATTTTATATCCTCATTTATAATGGTCTACCCAAATACTTGAAGCTACCTGTTATACATTTTCTTTTCCAATGATAGTATCCTCCAACGATCGTAGTTGGTAAGCCGGAGGGAAAGAGACCGTTGGCAGGATAATATTAGAAGGCATCTTCTAGAAGTAGGTGTTTGTGATGAAAAATGGCTTGATCTTGCTCAAGCCAGAACGTAGAGGATAGAATCCTATGATACGTTTGATACTGCGGTGATGAACTTGCGAGTTCTGTAAGCCATAGGGTAGGTAAATAGAGTTAGTAAAGAGAGAAAATAAAATGGCATGGAAGCCCACTTTCGTAGTGAGTTGTATCACCTGCACTTAGCATCGGAATCAAACCCAAGACGTTAATATAGGTACCGCCGTAGAAGCTTCGTGTTAGAATAGGACTTCGTCGCATAATCATAATCAAAGATTGAGTTGTGGCTTGTTCCCCAATGTTTTTCTGGAAGTTGTGCTCGCGAGAAGTTGTATCTAAAAGTGAAGGAAGACTAGGCCACAAATGCTTGTTACATGCTAGGAATTAGATCAATTAAAGATAGTTTTGTACGTTTTGAAGGCGAAATTAATACATTCTAGAAAATGCAATAAATGGTTGATTTGCGCAATTTTCTTTTTGTGTGGCCGTGTGTTTGTACGTAGGACATTAGCGTGAAAAAATCCTCATCACATGGCACTGAATCATTGCAATGATGGGCGGCTCAAGGCGCTATCTGTAATCACGATGGCTCCTCCTTGTCTGTTAATATATGGTTCATTGAAGGCTATGAAACGCCTTCACTACTATTGAAGTAGTTAGTTACAGTGAAAGATCATGCCAATTTGCCTCCAGTTGGGCGTTGGTTAGCGAGCTGCTTTCTGTGCGTGTGGTCCCAGGCCCAAACCGTTGGCAATCCATTAAATATTGTTGTTTAATTCTCAATTCCAGTAGGGTTTCCCGCCTCTTTCGTTTTACGTCAATTATTCAAAATTCAGTGCCGGTAAACAAAATTTAACTTCGACAGACCAAATTTCGTTTCGTCCTTCAGTAACGAGTTCAACTTAATTAAAAAAATGTTATTAATAAGTCCAGGATTGTGTGCAGACACTTTCGAGACATTATTCTGTCCCAAAAATGTCTTCACACAATCCTGAGGTTACTACTAGCATTTCTTTAAAACTAGTTGTACCCATTATTGAAGTACGAAATGAAGTTTGGTCTGTGAAAGTTAAATTTTGTTTACCTGCTCTGAATTTTGAATAATTGACGTAAAACGAAAAAGGTGGGGAAACCCGTGGGATTGAGCATTAAAACACTCTTTAACTCAGATGTTTGTTTGAGACAGTTCAGAAACCCATCTCCAGTGTTGCACTAGGTAAAGTCGTGGATTTTGAATTGACCTCGCGGGTTCGAGCCCCGTTACCTGCCATCGTAGTTGAAATCCGTCCAAATATGGCGGACGTCTCAAGAACAAACTGTCCATTGTTCTTACAGTGAAAGTAATGATCACAATCTATTTAAATTATT
>JAGDQP010037978.1:4021-18372 GCA_022664845.1 Lepisma saccharinum
GTTCCTGAAGACCCTCTGGAGTGTATCACATGAAATGTTGTCCACAGGACGTTGAATATTCGTCTTCAGTTCATCCAAGGTGTGTGGATGCGTTACGTAGGCCGCAGACTTCAGGGATCCTTAGAGGAAAAAGTCCCGGCGGAGTGAGATCTGGAGACCGGGCGGCCATAGTGGCTTCGTAATGATGCGCCCAGGTAACACAGATTCAAGATATTCCATGCTCACACGAAAGGTATGGGCTGTTGCGCTGTCCTGCTGAAACGATATTCTTTCCTTTTCCTCGTCAGTCAGAGAGTCAAAGAATTGCGTGAGCAGCCGACGATAACGTTCACTGTTTATTGTTGTTTCGAAAAAGAGAACAAAAATTCTCTTTCGAGACATAGCACACCACGCGCCGAGCTTTTGGACGTGAAGGGGAGACTCATGCAGTACATGAGGATTGTTAGTCGACCATTAACGGGAATTTTGTGAATTCAAGTGCCCGTCGAGATGAAACAAACCATGCCTCTTCAGACCAGTACCAGCCATCCAACTCCCCATCATGCGTCACGTGTTCCATAAACCAACGACAGTACGTTGCGCTCCGTTAAATGACCATCCATCAACTCCTGCCCAACTCGTATTTTGTACGGAAACATTTTCAACGCTTTTTGTACAGCGGTATGAGCTGTACCATAAGACACATCATTCTGGCTAGATAACCTGCGCAGGGACTTATGCGGACTTATGACCATTGCGGCACTGATATCCTTTGCCTTCTGTGAGAACTTTCGGTCTACCACTTTGGGGTGCATCAACCACACTCCCTGTTCTCTTGAACTTATCATACAGACGTTTAATTGTTGATTTATTCGGAGCTGTCTTCTCAGGATACGCATCTGCGAAGCATGCTGCGGTGGTTCCGTAACTCAAACTCCGTATATACTGTTCCAAAATGAAGCTGCGTTCCTCAGGTGAGTACACCATCCTGATGTGGACCTCTACACTACTTCCTGCCTCAACTATCACCACCAGTCACCTGCAACACAATAGGTAAACAAATATTATATGGGTTACGTGACTTTTTTACTCTGTATTTATTTATTTTTTTAAATGGTGAAGCTTGATATACTTTAGTTTCCAGTGAGTGTATCGTTTTAGAACACAGCTGTGATGTGATACGAAAGTTCATAATTTTCTTAAGAAAACGTTTACTATTTGTAACACCAATGCTGAACTACAATATATATGAAAAAGTACATATGAACAGTTCAGGAGACTCCTCATCCGACCCGCTTCGGCGAATATTGTTGTTGAGACGGGACTAAGTATATATGAAGGGTTTTAGTGGGTTTCCACCCACACAACCGTGGGCAAAACAAGTATAAAGATACAGGTAAATAGACCTGACATCATTACCCATAAGAAAAAAATCTGATTGAAATAATTATTATTTAGGTCGGAATTACCAACCAAGAGCGTCTGGAGACAGTAGCGACTGAGAAGAAAAGAAAAACGAGGACTTTTATTGGCAAACAGGCTCGGGGCAGAAAATGGATGTGAACTATAGACTCATCCCATGCGTAGTAACATGGAATGGGGTGGTTAGAAGGAAGCTAGATATAACTTCCGTTCACTGTCGGCGAGGTCGCGATGTTGAGCAGTTCGGAGACACAGTGGAGTCTGATATGAGACTAGCTGAGCTTAAACTTTATTTACATATGGGCCAGCCTAGTAACTTTGGACTTCGGCCCGTCACGATTCGCCTTTAGCTGTTAAGTGTTAAAATCCACACCCATGCCCCTACCGGGACTCGAACCCGGGACCTTCGAGACGATGGCCTACCGCCGCAGACCGCTCGGCCACCGGGAGAGACTAGCTGAGATTGCTACTGCTAAAGACTTACGTGAAGTACAAGAACAGCTGGTGTCATTGTAACTAACACTAGCCTTCAATAAATAAATTGCATTTCGTATAATTTTTACATCATTTTTTCTGCAATGCTTTTTTAGGTGGGGCTCTCTGTTCAGAGTTTGTACAGTATCAAAAACGGCCCGCGGATTCATTAGCTTTTCAGTGACCGGCCCTCACCCTATTCGAAGTTGCACATGCCTGCTTTAAAGAGATTCTTACATTTAAATAGATTAAGTACACCTAAAAAAAAGTAAGTCATTTAATTGAGAAACCTCAGGGAGGCTCAAAAAAATCAATTGCCCATAACGAAGTGCGTGTGGTAAAGGCAGATATTTATATCATCGACTTCCGGCCATACTGACTGATCGCTCTTTTTCGGTATTTTCTCATGAATTTAACTTCGACAGTCTTTGTATATCCACTGGAAGTTTCAGCGACATGTTCGACTTTTCCTACAAATAATTGCTTAATTTCGTGTTTTCCTGCTCCTAGGTTAGAAATTTCCACTAGTAAATAATTTCCTTTTCTGATTTCTTCATGAACTATTTCGGACAGGACGGATGATAAAGCATTGATACTTGTAACACTATCAGTAACTTGTTGTTGAGTCTCTCCACCAGGAAATTTGTTCTTGCTGTCGGGTGTACCTGTATCCAAACTTTCTGTCTTCAGCGGACGTCGTCTCTGATCAGTTCCTGCATCAATTCCCTGGTACCACGTTAAGTTTCTTTCTTCTTGTACTACGTTTTGTTCCATTTCCTGTGTCATATCGAAGGTCACGAAGTATTGGAATAAAATTGTGATGCATTGTAGCTTCTGGATTAGTACTTTCATCTACATCTGTTATGAGATCTCTTCGTGTATGGTATGACATCAAAAACAATTTGCCTATGTATGGAAACAATGCCACATTTTCTAAATTCAGTTGATAGCAGAACAATATGCAACATTTACTGACTTCAGGTACGTTCTTTGCACTGTAACGGCAAGGTGTACGTATGTTTCATTCACACAGTGTTCATGTATCAAGTCACTGCTGTAAAGATACAATTTTCTATAACTATAGAAATCTCTTTACAAGTTACTTCATCACAAATATGTACTAGTACCTACTGGTTAATGTAATAGATCCACCACTTCTACTTCCTCCTTCGCAAAGCAAAAGGTTGACGAGCCTGCAAATTTTGTACGCCACTACTCTAGACAAGTAGGGTCTGTTACTAATGGTACTAACTGAGGAAAGGATGACACTTATTATGTACTACAATTACAATATTCGCTACAAAACTCACGTAGCAAGAAAGTATATAGTAAAAATGTTAGGTTATGTATCAAGTTACCTTTGACGAAGATAGAGTTTACATCCCCTTAACTCTAAGGACAAGTTTTGTCCTGATTGTAATAGCTAGTTTACATACAATTCAAAACGGAATTAGCTGTTTCCTTAATTCCGTCTTAACTTGAATGAAATAGCGATTGTCCTTATTTAGATGCAAGACATATACAGAATCGACTAATCAGAAATCGTTATCTCTCTGTTCGTGTTCTCACTCTTTGTTATTTCTGTTTCTTTATGTGGTGGCACATGGTTATTACCAGGTGGCAATACAATTGTTAAAACTGGTAAGAACACGGAAACGAATTATAAACCATATAAAAGTTGAGATCGAAATTGTTTATTCAGTTGGAGATAGGATTAAGTGTAGTGCGATATGAGTATTAGCCATTTAGAAGCCACTGGGTAAAGATGTAGTTTCGTCGGCAGCCCAGACATTTCTTCAAGGACGAGATTAATTATCATATCTCCCAGTGTGATAAACGTATTAGCAGTTTTGGAGATTACTTTTGAGGTAATAAATGTTCAATAACACTTTTTGACGTCTAATCCGTTTTCATTTGACTGCCCCTCATAACTGATGGGAAATGAATAGGATGATTATAAGAAGTTTATTGAATATGTACGATTAAATGTATTGTTATAGTTGCTGTGTAGAATTAATGCATATTTATGTATTTAGCTTGAAGTTTTTGTTTTAGGGAATTAGTGCTAGTCATATAATACAAGATTGACGAGACCTCGGGGTGGCCGAGAGGTTAGCCCTGCTCGCTTTCTGTGCTCGTGGTTACAGGTTCAATTCCAGCCGGGATCCATTGCACTGAGTAGTTCCGATTCCACTTTACCTAAAATTGTTGGTCCCATCCTTAGAAACTCCCCCGCTCGTGTTAGACGTTAATAAGAATTCAAACAAACAAGAGTGATGAAGTTGACATTGAGCTTTGTTGATGCATGTGTAATTGCTAGGTGTAACAGTTTTGGTTTAACCTTTAATACATATTTTGGATTAGCAACCGTATATGATATCCTATGATATTGGTAATGAACGGTCATTGATTATGATCGGTTTATCTAAGAAGGCATTATAATGATAGGAGTGACTTTAAAGTATACCCTTACCAGAACATTACGTGTATATATTAAGGATTTGTAGCGTTGGATATTTAACCCAGCAAAGTACAGAAGCTCGGCGTGACATCAATTTCCAAAGTAGAAGGAAGACCTCTAGAGAGATGTTGAGCCATGCTGTCTGGATTTTTGCAGATAGCTCCCTAGTATTTTGTAGCTACAGGATTGTGGGTGTGATTACTGGTTCTGTAAGTGCTAGATTGAGTTCATGTCAGGAGAGCATGGTGACCAAACCATTCCTGAGAACTGGGCAGATGCTCTCTGTCCAAATTCTGGATAACTAAGTCTTTATGACACAGTGCATTACCCTTCTGAAATATCCTGTTATCGAGGTACATCAAGTAAATGGCTGCAAATGGTCACCAAGCAGCGCAACGAAGCAACCACCGATCAGTAGCATGTGCGGATCCAGTACATAGCACGTGAGCAAACTCCACACCCGTAATAAAACCACCACGAAGCTGCACGGCACAACTGTTAACAACTGGGCTCTGCACCAAACCTGAACATACTATCAGTCCGAAACCGCTGGCACTTGGCCATATTTTGCGTGTGCTTTAGGGCCTAATTACCTTGAGCACGAACCTAGTTAAGGTATTGTGTCCTGAGTCGTCGTATTAGCAGAGGCAACTCCGGTAGGTTTTCTTCTCCCACATAAAATGGAAGCCAAAGAACGATGGACTGATTCGCTAGAAGTACGTATCGTACTTCCATCGTGGTACGTAGATGTGATTTGATCCAGCGTCACTTCTCTGTTACCGTCTACAGTTCTACCAACTGGTCACGGCTATTAAGCACCCATGGTCGACCAAGTGTAGTGTCAATGGTGCGTGTAATGCCTTCCAGGTAACAGAGGTGACACCGTAAGGCGAGGAGTGTGAAATATTCTTACAACTTCGGGAATGGCGTGTAACATCAGTCTGGCGCTTACGATCATGCTTCTTTCAAACTCCGATAATTTACGTCTCCTTGCCATGATCAGAGAAACATGTGTTCAATCTTAGCATGGTTTTCGCATTCACTCAACCCGTTAATTAATGGTGGCACTGGGTAATTTACATACTGCTATCCTATGACTTGGCATGTAAATAAATTATGTATATTTTATATATATAGACCCCACGAAACCCTCGCATCCCACTGAAATAAATTCTCCGTATATGTGTGATTATGTTACGTATTCCATTTTCTTTGTTATTTCAATTCCTCTTTTCCAGTATTTCAAGGTATATTACCCCTGAAAAATACAAAAAAAAAAATTCCCGCAAAACTAGTAATCAATATAGTACCCATGTCTCATATCCCCTACTACCCGGTGACGGACAGTTACCCCTACTCTCAGGAAAGTTTCTCTAAAAGAAATGCGAAATTGGAACTTTTCAACTTGGATTTTTATTCGTTATTGCGACAATATCCAACTGAGATGTTGTCGTCAAGTGAAAAGAAAGAACTGTAACACCTTTTGACATTTTATTGTTCAGCTTAGAATTAACTGAAAACAATTGGTTCTTCTTTTTTTTTCTATTAGACTTAAAATGAATGTGTTTTTATGCTAATAGATGTAGTACGTGCATAAATGCTGCCTGTTATGTTTTTCGTTTAGGAATTAAATAAACTGAATGGGAATATTTACTCTTTAACATCACGGTCAGCTGAAAGAGAAAAAGTCTAAAAAACATATCATTAAATTAGTAAAGGATCTTAACAGAGGTAATTGAACACACACGTAGAGATTTTTAAACGCCATTTGGCAGCAAAAAACGTCTAGTCCTTGAGCAATGTCAAAAGGTGTCTGTGTTTTGTGTTTAATGTCTCGTAACACAAAGACATTGTACATTGTATTCAGGTGTCACGGTTTAGCACCGCTTCGAAAACAGTGGATGCTTCTCAATAGATTGGTATTAATGTCAATACTTCTTAAATGAACAGTACGTCGTGTGGAACTCCTCGAAAGAATTCTTATGGTTGAGGTTTAAGTTAGGTCATTATATAAGCGTTCATGGGCTCTTACACGTTGAACGGTGTTGTCACTATCCGCGGGAGGGATTGCAGGGGGGAGTTTTGTGCACTAATCGCTTTGATTAGAAGATAATGCCTTACTTTGCAAGTAAAGTTGATAAATGGCATGCCGTGACTCATTTCTCCTTATCTCGCTCTAAATAACTCTAAAAGAGACGGGGGGGGGGGGCAATTCGGAGGAGAAAATCTCTTGGGAAAGCATAAAAATTATACTACCTTAAAAAGCTTGCGTTTGCTTTTTTTTTCAGACTGTCGTTAACACGAATTTAATTTGAAATAAATTTTTAATTGATTATGCTATGCACGGTATATACAAAGTGTCATCAAGATCTGCTTACCCGAGCGGTTAACGCTCAAGTTTGGATGCAAGTGGTCCCGAGTATCGATCTCCTGTGGAGACTGCCAGTTTCGGTGCTGACCCATCATCGTGCTGTGGAGCTGATGTTAGAACTTTCTAGGCTTGAATTTGTAGGAGCAGCATTGAAATTTCGTGCAACGATAAAAATACATTAGACATATACGGAGATAGTGCTGCCATCTAGCGTTAGTGTGCTTTACATTAATCTTAATAAGGACCCTTCTCTGGTCTCGAAAACCAGGCAAAGTATTGACTGGGAGTTATTGCGCCGACCACGTGAAAGCCACCTAGCAGGGGAAGGTTCTCTATGGGCCGTCAATCCAAGTGGTTTAGTCATTAATATTTGCAGTGAATATTTGATTTCTTTTAATGTATTTATCCTAATGGAAATAATAAATCATATTCTTGCACACCCCTTGGTTTGCCACGTACTAGGGGTGTTCGGAATATACTTCGGACTTCCGAACACCCCTACCACGTACACTTGACCTCACGTTCCTAAAACTTCTCGAATAATACCCAGATCTTTGGGACACGTGGTTGTTGTGGTTCATGATCAGCAAATAATTTGGGAGACGGGGGATTTAGATAATGTTGACGTGAAGAAGAACGTGCAACATGGTGGGAAGTATCTTGGTTCCTAGTGTCGATATGGGTACTACATGTTATGAGTTGATTCTTCATGCGAATGGTGTAAACTGATTACATAGGCCTACTCCGAAAAAAAAAAACTGAAAGGAAAAAATACAGCATTAGTCATCTAGGTACAATGTTGGAAGATAATGTTGCAATATGTACAATCTGTGTACACTTAGGAAAGAATTATTCCTGTGATATTGCATTTAATTGTTTATTTGCGTTGTATTTGTGGCAGAGCCAAAACCGGATCACATTTGGTGACCCGGCCCGAAACTTGACCTTGTCTTGGTCCAAATGACCAGATTGACTACCAGATTTTGACCTGGTTCGTGTTTCTGTAGTTTGAATCCATCAATAGACTATTATAATTTGTGAGATGTACGGGAACTTTATTTGTGAAAGATGTTTTACCGTATTTAATACTTCAAAACATAATTCTTTCATAATAGCCTTTACGAGGGGACGGGGTATTTGCATCCACCCGGGGCGGTATTTTTTGCTCTTTCCGGGGATATGAGACTATTTCCATATGTTATTTACCAGTGTTCGAATTGTGCAATTTCCAGAGAAGGTTAAGAATTACTGAGATATATATATATATATTATACGGTATTTTGGGTTTATCCATATTTCAGGCTAGAGATGTATAATTATGTGTAAAGAGAGGCAAGGCAGATTTTTGCAGAGAGGGGAGGAAATCCCAACCATCCCCCGCTACAAATCAAACACTGGTTATTCTTATGAAATTTTTTGGCGTCGTATTTTTCGTCCTAGGGAGGGGGAACACCCCTGGTCACCCCTGCATGAAACACTGTTCAAATCAAATGCAACATTATATAATAAGGACAGAATTAAATCTCTGCTGTGTCCGCCGGGTCACTTGTTCGAAATCGGATCACCGAGTCTCAAGCATAGACCCGGTTCAAAACTTGGCCCGGTGACCTGTTTCAGCTCTGGTTTGTGTGTCAGACAGGTAGATGTGACATAAACCTGTCACGTATTGTGTCATTATTATGACTAAGTAAGTTTCGTGCCACTAGTAGTGAGTGTTATAGAATGTTCAGAAGTGATTTAGGAGATTTGTAGCCTGGGGTGCAAATGCTTATGAGAGAGAGCGTTTAATTTGGTGAATATTTTAGTTTAGACTTTGGCCCTACCTTGATAGTTTTAAAAGCATGGGCGATGGGACATTTAAAAACACACATATATACACATACACGTGCCTATTGATGTAACTTAGTTCAGTTTTCATTTATTCAAGGTTATTGTAAGTGCGGGATATTATTTGCAGCAACATTTTAGAGGAAGGAAGTCTGAAAACATGGCGTGTTATCCATTGGTTCGTGTGTAAGTTCATCATCCTTGTCATATAACATCCGGAATTTGATAAACAAATATCATTGACGTAAAAAATAATAATAATCTGAATTTTAGTTACAGTAACAAAATGTGACAGTTGCTTTATGCAATGATTAAAAAAATCTGACAAAACCTTTAAATTTACCAAGTTTTTTTTTTTTTGTACCGTAATTTTGAAAAATCATGCAAAACATTGATTTTGAAAAATACACTCGGTGTGTACATTTTCACAAATTGAGATGTTTGCTAGCAACACTTCATTTTCGGCATCGTGCACACAGAAAGAATTGTTTGGTAATGAAAACGAACAATTTGGTGTATATGTTTTTTGCTAATCACCAAGGGAAAAAAAAAAGTAATGTTTGCCTAAAATTAGTCAGGAGTTAGGAACTGGATATCTAAATTTTACTTCCGTGTTCCCTTGCGGATAACTAGAAACAATATTCTGCTTCATTGCGTAACGCCTATAGGTCAAGTATACTGCAGCGCTCCTTATTCTATAGACTATTTACTATGTATAAACCTATACCTATAGTAATCGTGGTACAAATATTGATATTGTTTGATCTAAAAATACTTTTCGTCGAGTTTTCTTCTGTATTACAATCATGTTATTGATATTACTTGCTGTGTTATGTTTCGTTTTATAGTTTAATTTAATGTTATTTAGTTTCGGTGTAAAATGACAATTCTAGCTTAATATTATCTGAAGCTTAATAAATAAATACACACCAAATTCGGAAGATGGAATACTTATCTTCTTAGAGTGGAAAGAGGGACCACTATTTTACAGCGGAAGTTTCAGTCGAAAAGTGTGTTTTTCAGCGAAATTCTCTCGTTTTGGATAGAAAATGTGATCTTTCTAGGAGGAATTCCGATGTTTTGTGGATGTAATTTATTCTTCAAACTTTGAAAGAGTGATTTATCATCTTTTTTAGAGTGGTTCACAGTGCATCAAGGCTACTAGGCAAGTATGCTCTCCGCGAAGGTTATCGATGAAGCCATACTGCGAAAATTTATCGCGTTTTGTTAACTGCTCTCCGTGACAAAAACATACCAGAAAATGGCCAGGAGTAAGATATGTACCAGAAATCTTTGGACGTGGTTTTTAAGTATCTGACGAGATAAAAGAAATAATTTCGAAGGCGTATTCTCACAGTTGGTCGGCTGGCTGAGAGGATAAGGCGTTGGATAGCTGGCCGGAAAGTTGCGGGTTCAAAACCTATTAAGGTTTTGTTTATTTTTTGTTACTCTTTTTCTTTCATAAGTACATTACTTTTCTTTCTTATCACTTATGAATAAATGCTTCCTTTTGCATGTTTTTTTACATTTCCAACATTTTACTGCGTCTTTTTATGTTCAAAGGATGAAGATTTGATCTGAATGGATTTATCTCAGAAAGCGTATGTCTGCGTTTTCATCGAAAAGATCTAACATAGATCTCATTTATTTTCGAGCTGAAATTTCTTATCGTTTCTAAGATAAAAATTCGCTCTGAAAGAAGAAATATTCCACTATCTAAAGATGGAAAATTCCGCTCAAGTCGAGCGGAACACCGCCCTTTGAATATAGTGTGAGGTAACCATCCTTTAATTTTATATTCTCAACAAGGATTAGAAGCCTAATTACCATCAAACACTGAGGTATGTGAACATTTTTTGGAAAAGCTATATTTTGATTGTCAAAAGGGTTCGTATCAATCTGTTTTATCAAACTTCTTACTTATTTTGCTTCATTCATTTTTTGCGTGCTGAGCAAGCATGTATGGCCAAAATCCATCACATGTATGAGAAATGACGTTCCTCAGCGACCATTCCTCCTGGAAAGCGATGAGAAGGTAGCGATCAGGTTTTAAAGTTGAGGGTAATAAATTAAAAATAATCCTGGAAAACCCTCAGCCTGTAGTAGGGCTTCAACGTTATTGACTGGATCACGGGAATTGGGTATCGAAATTCGGAGTAGTGAGGTTAGTATATGTACTAGTGAACAAGTATTATTTGCCTTACTAGTATTGAAAGATAAGTTGTTGTTTTTTTTTCTCAGATACATTCGTAAATTTTATAGATGTTCCATATTTCTAAATATTTTAAACTTGCTTGATTTGTTGTTGTTTGTAAGTTTTCACGCGAAGGAATTAATAGTGTTGTTTTTTTTATATATAAATTTGACTGTTTAATTACAAGAAGTTAATTAATGTGTACAAGATTTATATTTATTTATTTACACATAGTTTCAGTTACAGCAGTACTGCCATTTTCATTTTATACTGAAACATCAACTTTAAATTTTAACAACACATATTCAACAATCATAAAGTTAACCTTATTTACAAATAAGACAGTAGTGAAAACATAACATCAAAATTATTCACATCATTTTCCTTAGCTGGTTTTGAAAAGCTAGTTCTGTGCTGAAAATGTCTCTCTCTGGTTGTAGGCATTTATATTCCGTTACATTTCTGACGAACATAGAGCGTCTGACTATTTCTAGCCGTGGTGTTGGGTTCACAAACGTATCTTAACACACACACATTATGTTGGTAAAACAAACATTAAACAGTGTGCGGTTTGGTACGTATTTTCCGCACGTGTGAACATACACTTTTTTTGTATCAGAAAGTAGCTGTCAGGAATTGATCCAAATTTGATTCTTTTTTTGCATTTTGAAACATTTTTTTGTAGCTCACTTTTTGTACACGCGTTGTCAGAGCTGGAACCGGGTCACTTTTGGTGACCCTGTCCATAACTTTTGGTGACCCGATTGACCAGGACTGGGAAATATAATTAACTGCGAATTTTTCGTATTCGGGGGTTAATATCTCCGATCCTGGTCACCGCTGAAAGACCCACTGTTTAAACGCAAGGAAATACTTAAAAACTCTTTCTTCTTTGTCCTTCGGGTTACTGGGTCTAAATCGGGTCACCGGATCCGAAGCCTTGATCCGTTTCACCTCTGCCCGTTGTGTATTCCTTGTGCACCATTTTGTTTATATCTTTATTCGCATTTCAAATACGCTGAAGTGATGAAAGCTTGACTGACGGCTTCATCTTTAGTGTACAAGAAGTGTAGTTTTTGTACCAGATAAGTCTTGCTTATGTGGGAAACGTATCAACTGGTCAGAAGTGAATGATCTAAAATTCTGTGTACTGTATTCTGGAAGAGAAAGGCAAAGAATTTCATCTGTCATGGCATTGTATTAGAAATGCCGTCATTCTCGCATGTTTTCATTGTTCCGAGAATAGTAGCCAAGCCAGGTTGAGCTTCTGTCGAAAGATATGCCTTGCTATTGCCACAGTTAAACTGTGGTATGCCAAGCATACTCTAGTGACGAAATATCGAATGATATTGTTTCCGTGAAAAGAGAAAAACTGTTTTCATCTGAAATGAAAACACGTCCAGTTGTTCATTATTGAGCTTGTTTCTAAGTGTGTCAGATCCTCTGGGAAAGAAAAAAAAAGGTGTGTCTAATATGGCAGGGCTCAACTTCTGGTGTACAATTCAGATCATGTTTACATTTTTACAATATACCGTGGTGTCTGTGGAAAGTACCATGTATAGAGGTAAGATTTATATTGAACGCCAAGTGTGTGTGTGGAGATGCAAGCTATAATGTGTGATTGTATGTTTTTGTATTGCCTCTAAACCCGGGTCTCAAGAGCGTAATGTTTGTTGGAACATATCCTTGAGATCACGCATTCAGTGGGTGATTGACCCGGACGGGAAGGCAGAGTTTTCACCAGAACTCCTTCGTCAGAAAAAAAGAATGAAAATTAAGGGCGAAAAATTGCCGTAAGCAAGTACAATTTTGCCAGGGATTGTTTAGTGGCTGAATGTGCCTAATCTCCTCTAGAAAAGTAGGTTTATAAACTAGGGGGTGTGCATGTCCCCGAAATCTCGGGAAGAGATTCAGAAAAAGTTCCCGTCCCTGTCTCGACTTTTGGGAAGTTCTGTACCGATTTTGTGGTCGGGAATACCCGACAATTTTTCATCCCGAAAATTCAGGAAATCTCTTTCTTTCTGCTCCGATAGAAATAAATTTCTTCCCCCCGCACACACTATTAAGTGCACTTCATGTAACTTTCTTTTATACATATATAGGGGAAGGGTGACATATTTCGAATTCTTTTTTTTTCCCTAACTTAGTTGAAGACATATTATGAAAGAAAATTGTTATACATTTGCAGTTTTGGAAACTCACATGCATTGCCTTTCATGTGTTTCTGTCCAAATTTAAGTTGTGCTCGAAAATAACTCGTAATTGTATTTTTTAGTTAAAACCCTGTATTTTTTTTTAAACATGGTGGAGAAGGTTTCCATATTCCGGATATCAGTAGTACCTAAATTCAGATAGGAACTGAAGACATTGAAATACACTGCTACCAAAAGTGTTAAGTCTTTTATTAAATATTTGAGTACAAATTTAAGTTGAAAAAAGAGAGGCATGAACTATTTTTTGAAAAGAACCTGACAGATATTTCGTAATATAAACAGAAATAATACGCTGTTAAAGTTGACGTCATTGCCGTGCGGTATCCTAGCAACCAGAACGACTGGCTTTATACGCACGGAGTAGCATACGCGTTTAGTATGGACGAAAAAGACAAAACAGTTTTCTTAACATATTTATAACATTTAATAGTTATATTATACCTTACAATATGACTTCATGCTTTGCGTTTGACTGCAGGTACTATGCATTATGTCAAACTTGTAAATTTTTTAGATTTCCGAAGAAAAGAAGACGTTACTGTTACGGATAAGATATTTACAATCGATTTTGTTTTACATTTGGCAATTCTATTTTGTTTCAGAAACTTTCTCTTTGTTAATATTTAGTTTCTGGTAACAGCATTGTGATATATTTATATTTTAATATGTTAATTGCATTCAAGGGGGCGTGGAACAATTGTTTTGTTTTCAGCCTCTTTAGGATCAACTGGATGGCATAGTAGCATTTATAGTTCATATACACTATAAAGGTATGTCTAATTAATGTTTCACTAAGACATTTTGAGTAATTGTTTATATTTTTTACAACAGATTCTCAATCGATAGATAGTGGTAGATACTTTACTCATTTAGAACATGAATTATCATCTCTCGGATTAAATAAATGAGATTAAGATTGCAATGGATAATCCTGAAAATTCTAATGGAACTGCTAATATCAGGCAAAGGTCATAGTGTTAATATATATTTATCATATGTTTATCTACAAGGGATGCGTAACTACTTTGTATGGAATCTAGAAAATAACTACAAGGGCAGATTCCATGTATTGAAATAAGCTATACTGAATTCTGAGACTTACGTAACAGTATTAGTTACGATAAAGCTGTATATTTGAATACACGTGGCACACTCTGCACTCGATGCCGATAATTATGTTACCGAAAGAAAACTATGTTTGATTTGAAATTAGTTTTATATTCTCAAGTTAGGAAGACCTGTAGCAGACGTGGCCAACTTCTTTCTGTATTAGGACCATTATATGATGATTACGGGGCCGCACACTTTTAGACAGAACTTGAGTAAAAATAAACTCTGCAGTTTTTCAAGGCAGTAGATGTATGTAATTGCTATCTTTGTAAAATCATTTTACTATTGGAATAACAATAT